>JAMZAV010002257.1:0-126542 GCA_024449915.1 Sweltsa coloradensis | reverse complement strand
GCACTGGCAACCTAGCTGTTCTCATCAATGCAAACTCAGGGGCCAGATAAGATTGTAAGTTCAAGGTACGTTGGATTGCGTTACGTCAAGACTATTACTCCAGATAACGACCAATCGTAATGAGTCGTTCGTGTGATAAATATACTTACTACTTACATCTTAACGACTAATTATTGAAATGTGGTTGATTGTCTAGGTAGGCTCAGTTCGTTACACCTTCATGTTGTTGTGCCATCAAGTACAGAAGTTACCTAGTTTAACACACAGGTTTAGTTGAAAGAAGTAAAAAATTTCGGAATAATAACACATTCTGTGACTATTTACTATAAAATGTAAAGACGTTCGTGATATCCTTGATAGTATGAAATTACTGAACAATAAGTGCATCGGCGAATAAGTGAGGTCCTGAAAATTAAATAAATATTTCGGTTACAAACAAAATGTGTATAGTGATTGAATATAAACAAAAAAATAATTGTGGAATCTTGCCCGGGGTGCAACATACGTAATTATAGCATAACTATTATAATAAAATAATATAGGCGTAATTTGAATTATAATTTTTATAGTTACTAAGTGAATGCCTTGGTCTGTTTTAAAGGACTCATCCCTTGCATTCGCCTCTTCACTTTGGCAATTTGAAACGATCACATTTTCCCGCTGAAACTGGTCTGATAATCTGCTAACCCCGCCCCTCAGACAAGTCACCAGATCCATGACCAGATCACTGATCTGTAATCTCAGATCAGGTATTCGCACGCGTCCATGTGTGTAGATGGGATGCACACGTTCAGGTTTCCGTAAGCGACCCGTTTGGCCCAACCCCCAAAATCAATAAACCGTTAGGGGGTAGCTGTTCTGTGTATTCACGGGATGGGAAGAGGGATGCTAACAGCTGGCAAGGGACGAAATACATTTAAAATATCATAATTACGCTTGAGTGGCTTAATTCTATTGAATACTCTACATAATAATACTATATTAAATCATAGATTGAAAACCGCGCCCTAGTCGGTTGTTGACGTTTTCAGAATCGCCGATAGAATGCGTTGCGCGCCCTCCTATGACTGCCATCTAGCGTGGGAAATATAAACAAAGTAGTAAAAGGAAACGGCTGTCTCCTGGATGACCATTTTCTTCCTGATTGGTTACAAGTAAATCTTGCCTCGACCAATGAAACAACTCGATTTGAAGGGCGCGGGGACTTGAATTAAAATCAATGGGATTTTCCCAGTACAAGATTCTTCAAACTGAAAGGCTAAAAATACATTATAAACAAAATTAAGTCATAGTACCATCATCGCGTTCTGTGGTGGTTTCTGTTTTCAAGGATATTGCAAAAGTAACGCATTTTTAAATATTCGTGTAATAAAATATGGGATCATTAAACTTAGGGCCTAACGTTATTTTAAATCTAAAATTTAAAAATACTCTAAAATATAAGTGTTATTCGACATACTCGGAAATATAAAAATCAAATTAGGTATCTAATCCTTGAAATGAAACGACTGTAGAAATCACAGATAAACTATTTGTTTTATCTTCAGCGATAATGTGCGCGCGGTTTCGGCGGACCAATGAGCGATCAGTATTTTAAATCGGGGACCGCTGATTCGCAGCAATCCACCCGCTGGTGACGTCAGCAGCTGCACTTACTTGTTTTTGAACAACTATACAGTGGCGTATCCAGGAATTCATAAAGGGAGGGTTACTAATTATTTTATAAATACTGAAGGCCAAGTGGGGGTCCGGGGGGCTTGCCCCCGGAAAATTTTCCTCCTTCAAGGTCATTTGGTGAAAATCTGTGCGTTTTAAAGCATCACAACCAACTTTGTTTCTACTAAAATCCTCTTTTGGTCAGATGGTAATTTGCTTTTTACACTTTCACATTTTTTTTTCAAAAGGGGGGGGGGTTGATCCCCCACCCCACCCCCCTTGGATACGCCACTGCAACTATAACACTTCAAAAATACATATCATCCAATACTGTCGGTCAGGAATCGAGCCTTCGTGGGTCCGATAAACACACCCACATAGGTTGTACTTGATAGTGACATTCCACAGACCACTACCGGTAGATTGCACAACAGTTAACAAGGTGTGCGACAGTGATCATCTTGGCATTATAACCTGGACAGCTTTCTAGTTCGAGATGCAGCGGTTGATGAGTTGCAACAAACAACAACTATTTCCGGGTATACCTGACAGTGTTGGCACTGTAATCGAGTTGGCTTATACGTACTCTATAAATTAACTTTTACTTAAGGTGCAATGTATACCTCTCTTCACTCTTCACGTGAACTAGGTACTTTGCGAATAGGTCATATTGTGAAGGGATGTCCGAGGGCTGTTTAAGAGGACTCAATCCCTAGGTAAACCTCGGATTAAACCTTCAGTCAGGATTGCCGGTCTCGACGAGATTTAAATCCGGGACTCCCGAATCACAGTTTCGAGTTTAACGCTATAGTGCATAAGAATTAAACTGATGTGGCTCATACGGAAATACTAATACAGCGATGTATGTAAGCAATCTAAACTCTTTAGGGCGGACTAAGGGGTCGTTGCGTTACATTTTCTTCTTCAATAATTTATTTAATTAATAAATAATAAATAAATAAATAAATAAATTGGATTTAGAGTCTACCCACTCAGTTATAAAAATGATTTTCAGTGGGGGACTTTAAATCAAAGCGACTAAGCCAACCCTGTAGGCCCCGACGCAATCGGCGAGTGAGCGATAACCAACCAAAGATCGTAATTTGTAATAGGAAATATAGCAATCAGTGGTATGGACAGTGCGAACAACCGCGAATCAACGCCAGAATCAACAAGGCCGAATCAGCACAACTCTGAATTTATTATGTGCTTCGTTGCTAGGACGGCTCCAAAGTCACCGTTTAGAAACTCCTAAGACAAGAACTGATGGACTTAAGTCCAAATCAGAAGTTAAAAAACTTCTGACTATGGCGGGAATCGAACCCTGGACCTTCTGCATCGTCTTCGCCTATCCTTCTGTGCAGTTAAAAAACTAATTTACAAAGGAGGACAACTAAACGTGACAACAACAGTGTATTATAACAATAATTTTGGTAACAAATTCAAAATGGATATTTATGAAATTAATTAATGAACCAAAAAGGAAAAATAAGAAAAGAAAAGAAAAGAAATGGAAGAAAAAAATAAAATGGAAAAAATCAAAAACGAAAAAAAAATAAACACAATACAAATTGAGCCTTACTAGCTAGATGTATTAATGTGCGTAAATTAACTCATGATGACATTTTTTCAAGAGTTTAATCGTATTAGTCACTCAACGGTTTAATTTTTTTTACGAAAATGTTTGTTGCTGAATTTAATATTACAAGATAGGTAGGGCCTGCTCAAAATATTCGTACTTCGTATTCGTATTCGTTCATTGAAAGAAACACAAATTTAAAATATTATATAATCGTGTTTTTCGTTCATTTAAAGAGTTCTGAGTGTCGAGACTCGAGAACAAGTTGGTCAGGATGCTTCCCACTTACACAGACGTGCAAACTACTCGACAATCAGACGATCCCAATCATCTCATTTTGGAATGACGTCATCTCATCTCTTATAAGGAAGAGATAGAAAGTGTGCAGACAAGTAACTGTCCGCGGGTTGTGGGGGGGGGGGGGGATTGTTGTAGTGTGTAAGTGTTTGTGTGCGTAATAGTAAACATATCATATACTATTATAACAAAATTGTTGTTTAGGGAGAGTGAATTTTTTCAAACGGAAAAATTTAAAACAAAAGTACTCCAAAATCAAGAGTATCTTAACATAAATTTATGTTTAACTGAGCGGGTCTAATTCTAAATTTATAAATTTATTTGTTGAAATTAGAAAGAGGGTGGATGGCTAATTTCAGGGACGATGTTTGTAGGGGGTTAATAAATAAAATAAATAAATAAATAAATTTTATTTAGAGTCTACCCACTCAGTTATATAACTGATTTTCAGTGGGGGACTTTAAATCAAAGCGACCAAGCCAACCCTGCAGGCCCCGACGCAATCGACGAGTGAGCGATAACCAACCAAAGATCGATATTTTTAATGGGAGCTGACGCAACGCAACGCCAGAAGTCTGGTCAAAAACATGTATATGGCTTCTGCGAGGGCATGTTTTATTAAATTTACCATATACCCTACATACAGTTTGGAATGTTATCACGTTGCTATAATCATAATAGAATAAACTGTAGCCCTCTAAAAAGTAAGGGGGCGATCACCACTACCGCCCCACCCCCTTCTTGCCCTCCCTGGATCCGCCACTGCCTTTTTCCGCCGTGAGAGGGGAAGAGAGAGAGAGAGAGAGAAAGGTTGCACATTACGAGTTCTGTCCCCAGCCTGGTATCACCACCATACGTAAGCCTTTACTCACACAGTGATGCTTTCTTCTTTAAACATACAACAAACTGGATAGTAAGACGAGACAACGCCCCCTATTATATCCCACGAGACAGAAATAGACTCTGGATACAGATGGGCCAACCGGAAGTTAGAGATCTATAACACTAAACAGTCGGATTTGAGTTCGGATGTGGCCAAGGTAAAACATGTTTGAACTATTTAATGAACTTATTGACACGAGGCGAGGCTGTCTGTTAGCTGGTCGTACACTGGTGCTCCAAGCTACTCCCGTCATGAAACAGCTGTTCGTCTCATGAGACCTCCTACTCTAAGCCATTTGTTTGGACTTTGGAACCGATTACAGATGTCCAGGGCAGAAAGAAGTTCCTAAAACAAGGAACTATAGTCACGTTTTCGTTCCTAAAAAAAGAGGATAAATTTGCTTATTTATGAATTGGCAACATACAGCATTTTCTGCCATTTTAGAGTGACCAGTGATCAGTGATGTATGATGATGATGGTGATGATGAAGAAGAAGGAAGGAAGGAGAAACTCGGTACCGGCACGTAGCCTACTCCTTTCGAAAAGTCCCAACGGTCCCATCCGAAAGAACGGTGTACCCTTGACAGTCATAGGTTCATCCATAACCCGGACTGCCGAGCAGACGGCAAGGAGAACGAAGCCGTTACACTAGCTCTCGAACCCTCGTCTTGCTCTAGTCAGGACAGAGCGTTCACCCACTCTACCTCTGACCACGCCCGAAGGTTGCTTAACTTCGATGTTTGAGTGAGAACCGGTTAAACGACCGCGGGAAAAAAATGCAAAACATTTTTGGAATTTTTTGATTGAATCCGAATACTTAAAAACTGAAAATAGTTATTTTTGAAAATAAATTTATGACTTCATGCTTACAGTAGCACACATTTACGACTGAAGATGGAGCAGCATTGAGCATTAGTAGTAGGCCTATTCTAGAGTATGATTGAGAGCATGACTGACAATCTTTAGTGAGGATGGCTGGTGAGGTGGAATCGACTCGAATCACCCTCTTGAGTTGCAGTTTGAAGTCGCACAAAGGTGCACGTTCTAAATATCAGTAAACAACAGAACAGACTGGCTGCATGCAAAGTAACCCAGGCTGATTAACAGCTGTTCTGTAGCCTTGAAGTTGATTGGTCTTAGATGTCACGAGCAGCTTGTGACGTCACCACAGCTAGTGCAGTAAGAGCATGCACTGTGGTGGGTGGAGAGCTAAAGTTAGCAACATAACAAGTAAGAGGATTCATTTAGCCAACGATATTCTATACGCTGAAATTCATTTGCAATCAAAGATATCAACTGTTCGGACTAGAATCGTAAGAACTTTAAAAAAGGTATACTTAACAAATTGCAACTTTAAAAAACGTTCCGTTGCAGTTGTTGCACACTCACTATTGGTAAGAATTCTTTGAGACCTAACTACATTTTTAAAAAGTTAATTTAAGTAAACTAATTTTCTGTAAATTATTGCGAAGTCTCGGACTTACCTCAAAATATCAATATACCCCCAAACTTCAAAACATAAAAAATACCCAAATATCGAAGAAATAACGAAATATTTAAAATACTCCCAAATATTGATATAATTTCGTGATATCGATCGGAAATACACCCCGTATGTTCTCATACATAACCGCATATTATATCGAATATACCGGTACTCTAATTTCGATTCCTAGTATCGATAAATCAAAAATATACTAATATCGATTTAGTATCGAGATATCGATAAATCGAAAATACCCCTCAATATCGATATAGTCTCGAGATACCGATATTTGCCATACTAACTATGGGTCTCATCTTCTGTTCCAGCCGATACACACACAAGATGGCGGATGGCAACATCTTCAACCTCGTGTTCTGGCTCCTGATCTTGGTCTTCATCTCGTGGTGGCTGTCGTTCTTCTGCTTCTTCCCCTACGTGGTGGTCAGCATCATCGTGCCCTGTATACCGGCCCTCAAGCCGCTCATGGACCTCCTACTCGCCTGCTGTACCTTCCCCTACAAGTGCTCCGACAATATGGTCAACCAGCGGGCGTACAACGCGATCTAATTCAAACACTCACTCCGTCTGTCGGCGAAACTTGGAATCTCGATTGTGTAAGATTTGCATTATTTCGCTATTTTGAAGATTGTTTTTTTTTTAAATTATCACTTTCAGATAATAATGTTCAAAACATACACAATGTTCTCCCTGAAAACTTTTTATTTTCCTGATAACCAAGTACCTAAGATTAAAAATAAAAAGATAAACACAATAATTCTTTAGCAAATAGAAAACTTGCTATTTTGATGGGAACCTGGCAACTGAAGTCCATTTTGGTGCCAAATTTTATAAGAAAAACTAGTGTCGGTCATAATTTAGCAATAATTATCAGAAATTAAAATTACTTCAACATATCAAGCTCCACATATCTCGACATATTAGCATTTATGGAAATCTTATGCCAAAAAAGTATGAAATTAACTCATGCGTCCTGTTTGCCGTGGGTGGCCATTTAAACAATTACGGAATTTGAAAACTGCGAGTCTACGAGAGTTTGCATTACTAGATAGACACCCGATGAGGGGCATGTATTGCACCCTGGACAGGTTTACCACAAAAATTTCAATCTTAAATTTAAAACAAAATATTGAAATTGTCTTATTTTATGAATCAGTGTTTGTATCTGATAAGTATAGACAATAAATAAATAAACAAATACAAAAAACAATATAATTACATTTTTTGCAAGTTTCGCCGACCTGGATAGAGTTGCGTCAACATAATTAGCGACACAAGAACATTCTAAATCACGAATAACGATTAATCTCGAGAGAAGTCGTCTTTACATTAATGTGTGATTGCATTTTACGTACCTATATTGAGTTTTACACAGCATGTCTGCCTGTGTTATGATTTATGAATCTACATTGGGTCTAGAGAAAATGGTGTGGCTGCAGACAGTTGCTGGTGTGTTCATTCGTACGACCTTCCGTGGTTTGCATGAAGTCCATAAGTGACCCGCTTCTAATCAATTCAAAAATGTTACTTTTACAATTTAAAATCACAAATGTGGTTTGCTGTAGCCCCAAAACCTTTACTCAGGTGCCTTGAAAACCACTTTTGGTACAAACAGAATTAATATTGGAACTGTGTTTTCTTAACAATGTTTAGGATGTTTTACCCACATCCGTACCCATATGTATCAAAGCTTGACAAGTCATCTTCTGCTTTCTAGATAATAAGTATAATGATAAATTTATAATAATATATATATACATTTACAATAACACATTTACTTGTATTCATAAGGTATGTACGTTGTAGTATATACTCCAAAATATGAGTTAACTTCCACAAGCTTAAATGACCGGGGTATCCCATACCAATCCCTGGCTTTTTCCCTCTAAACTAACTAACTAATTGACATTCTGCTAATGTTAAAATATATGCAATAACACACAAGCTCATCAAATGCAAAATATATAAGCTTATGGCAGTAAACAGTGGATTATGTACATCACGGCCACAAAAAAGTAGAAAACATCACATAAATAATCATGAAGAATGTACAATTAAATGTGTGTAGTTGTGACTATTTAAATTCATTTATCAAATTATGTATTAATTATGATTTAATTTAGTTAAAAAAAATGGATAATATTGATCATTAATGTATTTTAATCTGTTCCGGTATAAAATTAGAATGAAGTCGTACTGCGCACACATTACCATAGTAGGTAAGGATAGTTTTGGTTGTTTGGATGTCTCAGCAGCTGGTTAAACCAGTTTGCTGCGATCAGCGGACAGCCAGAACTTTTTTCCTTTTTGAAATCTTGGGAATTTGAAGTTGATCAGTAAGTGATGTAGCTACAACAGTAGGGTAAGCAAATGAATGGTGAAAAGTAAGATTTAGTTCTTCATGTATATTATGTGCGTAGAAGAAATATTGGAAGAAATTCAAGTCATACCCAGTCCAGTGCATACATTTCAATAGTATTGTTAATAATATTCTACTCTGTGTCTGTCTAGTTGTAGTATAGCTGTACTGCTGCTAGGCTGTTGCATTTTTTCACTGCCCAAAATACAAATATATTTTAGAAATCACTACTAATAGTGACATTATCTTAGATCTACAAATATTTTTAATAATTTCATTACTCATATTCAAGTATTTTTATTTTTATTAAATTTATTTCAAATGCTAACCTGTCATAATTCTTATAAAATCTGTTAAAAAATTAAGTTGGCTATATGAAATATTATAATTATTTTAGGCATTAAATCTGTGCTTCATATGCTTGCTGTAACCACAGACAAACTGTTAGCTGTGCTGAAATATAGAACATAATCACGTGCAATTCATAAGTGAACACAATGATGATATTCAACATGCAACTTTTTATTGTAATTATTACTAATTAAATAAGATTCATACAAATATAATATATTCATATACATCATACTATTCATACACATTATTTGAATGCACAATACGAGTGTATAGCAGAGTTTTGTAAATTTTCTACTACTTACTCACTTTACTGTAGAAAAATACAGAACTTTGTAAAAGTAAAAAACTTATTTACATAATTTTTTAATTATAATTATTGTTGTCAGATTTACATTAATAAAAGAAAGAATTGGTTTGAAAAATTTATTGGTGTATATTCTTACAACTTGGATTTTCATCCTTATCCTCCAATTAGTGATATGGGTTTTCCGGAAAGATTCAACTTGGAAAATACATTTTCTATGATGTCCTCCATATAATATATCATTTAAAAAAAGAATGCAATTTATTCGTTTTATCCATTTGGTGGCAGCTTAGGCCTAATAGAATGACAAACTATGTAGGGCCTATTACTCTTGTAGCCTACAGATTACTATCGACTACCAACAAGTGAGTAAGTAAGTAAGTAACTGATTTTTTAGCAATACCATGGCTATACACACATGTACATTGTTATGATACATACAAGATTAATATACAACCAGGCAGGTACACAACATGATAAAATGAACAATACAGGCAAGGATGTCTACCAAATCTAATCTCTTTAAGTACATATTCCCTACATCGGGTTTTAAACTTATGCCACACACCTCATCCTTGAGATTTTTACTAAGCCATGTAGACCCTAATCACTATAGAAAACACTTATCTGTGTCATACTTTTATTGCACCCTCCTAACCTCTATATCATTACATTTTCTCATATTATACTTAACAGAGTCTTATCATCTTAATATTCTTACTAAATAACCAGGAACATACCTAGTATGTAGTGTTAATTAATTAGAAGTGACTACTGCCGATGCTTGGAATTGAGATTTTTCAGCACTACCAGGGAACCAGCACAATTTTAATCTTAGAACACATGGCTTAGTGTTATTGACAAATAATAATTTGAAAAAACATGATTGTGTTAATATTTAAGGTGGAAAATTTCGACCCACATCCCTACCTCAGATCCAATCTTGAATTTTGTTTGGCCTTGCTTCTTTTCATATTTCAACGCCAGCGAACCCCGCATTTTCTATCACAGTAGGTCATAAGTTATTATTACAAATTTTTTGTTATTTTTTTATAGTTCTTTAATAACATAGACAAACTGCTTTGAATTTATTTATTAACGTCTATCCTATCCAGTTCTTAAAGTGATGTACCCTAGAAAAGAAAAGAAATAACATTTAAGAATAACACAAACGCACACAAAATAATAAACAACATTTGATGAAAGGTTTACAAAATATACAGTTTAATCAGATTCAATTTACAAGTAAGATAATAATTTATCAAAACCTTAACGTAAATTCAATGCAGTAATATACTGTTAACACATAAAAGTGAGTGGAATTGAATTACTAAATAGAATTCAAAATGAATAATCATTTTTTTAAAACATGTTTTGAAAGAGACAAAGAGTTTTCCTTGTTAAGAAACAAAAAAATAAAATTAGGAGAAAATTTTGAACAGAAAAAATTAAAATTTGGTCGAGTTTAAAGCGCAGCGGGTTCTACGGATTTGTACAAATTTTCCACCACTCCCACGTCGAGCATTTATCATTAGGGCAGTCGTGTGGTAAATAAAAACTATATTAAAGGTTGTGGAGAAACAGGAATTTTTTTGAAAAATTAATAAAAATAACTTTTTCTTAGCAACCTTAAAAAATATGTTTTCCACCCCTTATGGCATAGAAAACCTTTTTTGTCTCTGATATATCATAATCAACTTTTATTGCTTATTTTACCATTAATAGTTTTTTTTTTACATGATGATGATGATTGATGAGCAAAGCAAAGACTTCAATTTCACTGACCCCCCCCAAAAACTTTAGCTCCAATGTTTTTTTTGTATTTTTGTCTGTTTGTTAGCATGATTCCGGGCAAACGGCATAAGCGATCTTGATGAAAATTGGAGAGGACCTTCGAAATCTCTAAACTTAGAGGTGTGTTGTTTTTGCGTACAATCGAAGAAATATTTCTCATGAATATCGTACTTTCGTAGTGACAGAAGTTAGTGACATTTGGGCCGATTCTGACCAAACGGGTGGGGCTACAACGTTCATAATTCACATGGACATTAAGGTTATGGTGATGTAGTACCTTTTGAAAGAAAATGTTGAAAAAGTTAGCCAGAATCCATAGCAATAAGGGTTTTAATATGATTTTTTTTAGGTTTATAATAACAATTAACAAGTAACAGTAGAAACTTGACAACAATCACCTACAATGCATTCAAAAAGCACTTGCAAAGGAAAAGTGGTCCTACGCAAACTAAAAACTTACAAAAAAGCTCATCCATCAACGCGGCGGGACTAAAGCGTTTTCCTAGTTGGTAAATACTTGTTCATACAGCATAAAGTGTGATGAGATGATGTAAAGAGTAGTGCGCTACAGTTTTAAAGTGAGAAATCACAATTTTCTTTTTTCAGTCAGGTTCAGGAGTGTCACTAGAGATTGGACATTCGGGGGGCGCAAGTCCTTTCGTGGGAAAGGGACTAAGCACGGGGGGTATGGGGGGAGGAGCCCCCATAATAGCGCCGCAGGCGAAAATTTTGAAAATCAGGTTTTTTTAGTGCATTTGGTGCGTTTTAGAAACAAGCGTTCGGACTAAAACATTGTAGTTTGTGTGCGTCAATTTGTTTTGTCGTCATGTCGAGCTTACAATTTACAGCATCCATGGCAACATAATAACGTTTGATCTTATTTTCAATTTAAAAAACACATTTATTTGTTACTGATGATTTCGGACAATACAAAGGAAAGATTCAAATGATCGAATTTAGGGCGGGGCTCTGAGAGGCTTGTCCCTATATATTTTTTCAATGTCAAGGTAATTTTGATTCAAATCAGTGCGTTTTAGAGCAGTCTTAAAATTTCAAGACTGTCCCCATGAATATAGCGCCGCAGGCAAAATTTTTGAAAATCAGGTTTTTTGAGTGCATTTGGTGCGTTTTAGAAAAAGCGTTAGGCTGAATGCAATACCAAAACATTGTGCGTCAATTTGTTTTGTCGTCATGTCGAGCTTACAATTCACAGCATATACATGGCAATATAATAACGTTTGATCTTATTTTCAATTTAGATACATATTTATTTGTTACTGATGATTTCGGACAATAGAAAGGAAAGATTCAAATGATCGAATTTAAGGCGAGGCTCTGAGAGGCTTGTCCCTATATATTTTTTCAATTACAACCTTGTAAATTACAAGGTAATTTTGATTCAAATCAGTGCGTTTTATTGTTGTTCTATAAGTAAATTTGCCATTTTTATTGGGCTCGGACAAAAGAAGGAAATGAACACTTCACAATTAGACAATTTAACTGTCGAATGAATTAATTCCCAACTACTAGCAAAAATTACCATCAATCATTATTTTTAAATCTCGTGTCTTTTAATAAGAAATTACCCACCGGTACATCATAAGTTTAATAAAGTAATGCTTATCAAATTATTTTAAGTAGTGATAATTCGCGTAAAGTGCAGCTGTGACTGTGGGTTGTTAATTGAAAAAAAAGGAAAACAAGGAAATTATTGGGGGGGCGCACGCCCCCCCCAAACCCCCCTAGTGACGCCACTGGTCAGGTTGCCGTTTGCTTACAACAGTGATTTCCTCTTCTTCTCTAAAGATGAGTTGTGCAATCAGCTCGAAGTGTCAGAATTTTAATGACAATCGACACGGCGTATGCAGACAGCCAAGTTTTATCATCGACTCCGGCCGTGAAAGCCTACGAAAAGTTTTAACATTTATTTATTCCGACTCACTGCAGCTTCTTGTAAATATCTAACAACATCTGTGGCCAGATTCCTTTACTACGTACTGCGATTCCAGTCATCAGCTTCAGAAGTTTTACATCTTGTTCCAGTTTCTCCTGAAACGGCTTCTGTAAACTCTTTCATTTAATTTTGTGCCATTTTCCATTGTTGTGATTTTTCCAAAGTAAGCTTACTAGAACAGAAAGTACAGTACCGGTATATAGTAGCACAATTGTTAGTTCAAAGTCCAACAGCATACCTGAAAATCGTAGATGGCTGCGCGAGATGAGTCGACATATATTATAATTATTAGGGATCCACATTGATACTTTTTTCATTATCAATTATGGAATTGATATTACCAATAAAAAATTCAAGCCCGTTCCGACATAGATGGAATCTCAAATGTGGTAAATGAAATTCAAAACAATGTGATCTCATGCCACTCGCTGCCTCGCCCTGTTTGTGTTGTCTTTGTTTTTGCCTCCCGCTATCGGCTAAGTTCGCTCCCAAACATAAATCTCGAGTAAGACACCTTGTGACCTATCTCTGCCCAAGCGGGAAATATGAAAAAGATGTTTCAGGTCATTTTCAACCAATTATTGATATTTCGATAATTGATAATGAGTGACTTTTGATTATCGAGATTTTATCAAATATTGAGTATCGACCGATAATTTTGATTATCGTGTACATCCCTAATAACTATGGTACCAATAAAAATTTTATTTTCAATTTTATTTTTAGGTAAGCTGTTGGGACTCCTTTATCTGTTTCCCAACTTAACCACTATAATATATAGAGTACATTGCAAGTTATAAAAGTAAGGAGAAACAACATAGTCTATAGTGCAGTTCCATGAAGCTGGTTGTAATGAAACAATGTAGGCTACAATGTGAAAGCCCTAGCTAAAGTTTAGAAGTTGAAGGAAATGACAAGTAGGAAATGTTTGCTTGATAGTTAAAAAATGAATACAATTTAAATAAACATTTATTTTAGTAAAATATGTTCATTTCTTTAACAAAATAAGTTACATGTTAGAATATAACAGGAAAATTCTAAAGCTTTTAGAAGTTGTAATTGTGGATTTCTTTACAATATTACAGTGCATTATGTACAAATGTATTCCCATCTTAATGCTTTACAAAATAAAGAAGTCTTGGTAATATGTCACATTTAAAAAACATTTACGAAGATACACTTTGTCCATAGCTTGAACAAACATATTGAGTAAAACAACATTCATTAGTTTGAGTTTCAAAGTGTTTTTGGTTAATAAATTGTTTGATTAGGTACCAGAACATACCTGGTACAGTACTCATAAAAGTGAATGCTTATGCCATTTTCAGTACTTGAATGATCGTCTATAAAAAATAATAAAAGCATCAATAGAAAAACAACATTTAATTTTTGAAGTAGTATTATTTTATTAAAAACATATTTCATCAAGTTTAATTCCTGGTAACTTTCATACGACACAGTACAAATGGTTTGTTAGTTGATTTACTCTAACTTAATCTCAAATACAAAGTTTGTTTTAGTATTGACTTAAAGGGTGTTGAAGAGGGTGCGTCAGATTAATCCGTCATTACAGCACCAAGTTATTTACGAGAAGCATACATAAGAATTGCAACAGGTAATCTTATCAAATAAGGTGATAACAGGTCTGATAAACTTATTATTAAAGTTGAAAGTTGAAAAGCTTCTTTTGGCGTCTTATGGCACAAGTTTAGATAATGCCTTCACTAACTTCATCAGTTAACAAAGTTACCAATGTTTTTTTTGTGGACAGTAGAATGGCTAAAACCAGCTGAAAGTTGTTTGCAAGAGTTTGGTTGCAGAGATAACACATTTATTCAAATGTGAATTGCAGAAGTTTCAAGTTAACAAGATAACAACACTAGTATAGTAGGTACTTAAACATAAACTTTAAACCAATAGAGAACACCTACAACAGAGTACATGAATACAAATTAAGAGCAGTTCCATAGTCTGACGTCAACGGTGAAAATTAATTCTTAAAAAAAAAGTTAAAACTAAGGCATTTAATTAAGGTATTGTCGAGATGTTTGAACTAATTGCATATTATGTATAGTAGCTTCCAAAATCGTAGAGTGCCTGCATTTCCTTAAATGTGTAAGCTGGTCTTGGACTTCTCATTGTGACAAAGGCCATAATGCTTCGGCTATAATGCGGGGGTAAAGGGAATTACACTGAAAACTTTGATCCAAGCTTACAGGTATGCTAGGTCAAGTAAAGCTCTCCATAACGGTTCAATCCAATACCCGATGTTTCTGTTTTTATCAGTAGAAGTTTTATATGTGTGTTCCCTTTTGAGCCTGCTATAATAGCACCAAAGAAAGGCCTATATGATTTTAGAGGCCACTATAAGAGGTACCTAGTGAAAAGTAAACATGCAAAACAGGTTTATAAATCTATTTTCATACTTAAGAAAACAATATTCGGTCGACCTCATTCCAAATTACATTATCACCGTTTGGAGAAGCATAAACACTCCCGATATTGTTTCAACATTTGGAGGAAAACATAAAAATTGCGGCAAATTGTTCCTACATCGCGCCAATCTCAGTGCTTTCTCGACTAATTTGTTTTATAACAACATATCAAACATACCTTTTTGTGTGTGCAAAGACGAATATTAAAAATCATTTCAGCTAAATACCCCAAAACACAAAATTAGGGTTTACATTAAACCACCATTACCGGTATTCATTAACTCCATCGATTGCCCCTAATAGCAGACAAAAGTGAACCAAACTTTTGACATAGCATCAAACAGGAAAGTATGACCGGTCAGCATTATAAGTCCATTTTGTTCCTTCCTCAAAGGCAAGACATAAAAAAATTGTGATCCATTGAATCCTGTGATTGAGATTGAGGCCAATGGCCATGCCGCGTTGAATATACCCGTTCATAGAATAGAGTATTCAGCAAGTTGATTACAGCAACAAATAATGGCCTGGAATGTTATTAGGGCTACACAAAAACACAGGAATTGATAGATTTAATAACAGTAACAGTAACAGATTAAAACGCAAGTCACTGTTTGTAGGTCATCCCCGTCGTAGCTCAACATTAGCAGCAACAAAGTGTTGATTTAATTAAAGCGAGTGAATATTGCACATTGTAAACAAGAGATGAAAACAAAACAAATTGTATACACGACAGATGGTGCAACGGCAAGGCTGAGGAGGAAAGTACAAATGTGATGGCCAATTATAGGCTGTAATTTGTATTAGGGATGCCCAACGATATGAAAATCCATTATCGATATCAAAAAAAAAAATGGCCAAACAATTTCAATATATATCGATATTTTCCCTCCAATTTTTAAATATAGTTTCCATGACAGTTCCCACAACATGTGCGTCTTCCCATCGCCCCGCCCACTGTATGACGCCGTGCTTAGCCGCACCGGGCCGCGACCGTGCCGTGCCGAGTGCACTCTAGGCAGCAGCAGAGGACGCGATGTCGACTGGATACTGCAGAATAACTCAATGCCGAAACCAAATTTTTTCATTTTTTACGCGTTTTTAACACAATTTTGGTGCTTTGAAATATCGCGATGTAGAAAACAAATATCGATATCAAAATTAATTGTGTATCGATATTTTTCGATGGGCAACCTTAATTTGTATATTCTCTACCGAACAGCACGTAAGAGGGGCCCAACTCAAATGCGCGCACTCAGATGTTGATGATTTCTGCTGAACGGTTGGTAATAGATTTAAAAAATTCTGCAAGAATGTTAATTGTAAAGTACTTTCGTATTTTTATCCGCTCTTGGTTGCAAAAAGTAAACCTTAAAGATCCAAAACATGGATTTCAATTCTGGAAACTCCCACCAAACCGTTTATCTTACGATAAAACCAAATTAACCTGCGCATTCACATTGATTTAAAATTTTAAACGTTGATATCCAGTATGCAAATATGTGTTAAAGAAATCCGTACACTCGGAATAAATTCCCGAAGTTGACTAAAATGGAGTAAATTACAGTGATTTCACTAACTTTTAATTCAAAATCAATGAATTAATTTAGGAATACACGTACTGGATATCATAGATTTATTCTTTATTAACGTCAATGTGAAATTTGATAACAGTGTTATAAACCATTTACCCGGAGGAAAAAAAGAGAAAGCTGAGTGCCTAAACTCGTCTCCGCGCCAGCCTCAGCGACTCCACTTAAGATTGCATGCTTCATTGACTACTGTTGTGTTCTGTTCGGATCGACTTGCACCTTCTACATAACCCTCATGCAAAACATTAATGGAGACAGAGGTTTCATACTGCCTTTTAAACAGAAATCTTTCCTTCTTTCATAATATGACCGCACTTTTGGCTAACTAGGCCATCAACCATCATGCAAACCGGGGTAAACAAAAGAAATGTTTGATATTACGAAAAAAGTGCGTAGCGGAAACACCACAAGACGCAATGCACTTCAACGGACACTTACTGGCCAAAGCTTAGTGTTAAGGATGTGGAAGTAGTCCAAAACTAGGGTGGGGGTCGGGCTTTCCTACTTCAAAACACCGCACATCTTTAGTTTTCAATATTTGATGTGCGGTACTTCCCCAGTCGACGGTCGGTGTAACTGATAAGTACTCCCAGTGATTGTCATTGCCTTGAGCATCGCGGCATGGTTCTCGATGCTCGCGTCATCAATCACCATAAATGGGTTGTCGTGTAACAAAATGACGAGTATTTTTTTCATATTTACTGGAAAAGGCTTGATTTTGAACAACCCACGTCTAGGCCTTTTTTCCTTTCTCGATTTGGTTAGTCGGGAAACACTCCCGTAGGTGTAATTGTTATTATTTACTACAATTCAGAAATTAAATTAAATAAATATAAAGGTTAATCCCGGTTGGGGCGGACTTTTTTAATTTCTGAATTGTTGTAAATAATACCAAGTAGGCCGAAATGATTTGTCCTACTCAAGCAGAAACATCTGCACGAACACGAAATCTTGTTTAGTTGTTTATTGTTGAAAGCCGACTCAATAGCATTGGCTTGGACATTCCACTTGTATTCATTTTCATTACAAAGGAGTTTGCCTTCAAACCATCTGCAGACTATTGATTATACACATTTCTTGTAATGAAATATTAACAGATAGATAATAACTTTCAAGGCAACATCGCCGGGTCTACCCGACCCACCCGTCTTTCAGTCAAGTACTGTTCTTCAAATAAAAGGCTGAAACGAGCCAACTACCGTTTTGGTGTTCATAAAAACGGTTCCGTAAAAATGTAATAACAAGGTGAAGCTAGCACAAAGGCGAGTAGGGGTATCTACATCCACGCTGTAACAACACGCCAGTAAACAGATTGAGACATTCTTGGCCAATCTAATGTTGCACATTAGTAGATTTAAAAAAAAAATAGTTAAGGGTATCTTACATCCATACAAAAAAAAGATTGAATCACCATTTACATGACAAAATAAAATATAAGTCAATAGAATATGTGTACAGCAATTCAACCTAATTTCGGTCAGTATTTATAAATCACAGGCCTCCATATTATGACACGGCTGGTAGATTTTGCCACGCGAGGATAATACAAATATACAATATTATGGTACAATGAGTAACTTGACTTTACCCTCCTTGTGTAGTATGTAAAACTAAACACAAAGATGACATATATTCAACAATACATTATATTGTTATAAGGTACTTGATCGCCGGTTTGTTTCATGTACGGCATTCAATTTTATCTCTGATACAGATAAGCGGATGTGTCGCCACAACTATCAAGTGTTCTTTGTAGACATTCCCAAATATATGAAAATTTTGAGAGACAAATTGAAAGAAAAACAAGTATTTGTACTCAAGTTTTCACATTTGGGTCAGAAAAACTGAACAAAATTTTGCATAGATGTTGCAAACGTCACAAAAAATTCACCGATAGTTCAAGGGACAGAAAAAAAATAAGTATGTATTGGGTATACACAACTTGAGTAGTAGGTAAGTTAGTTGAAACATCTGCGCTGAATTGACTGTCTGTTGCCCTTGGATCGGGCCGATCACAGCACTTCTCGTTCCCAGAGAAACCACCAACGTTCTCGGATCATAATCCCAACCTAGAAAAGATCTCTTCGTACTCAAGTCCTTTGACCGAATCACCGACGACGAGCGGCCCGTGGCGAACCGCAAGCGTGCCGGGGTGTAACCGGGCCACAATGAAGGTGACCACTTAACACGGCCGGACACTGAATCATCAATAAGCTCAAGATTTTACCGACGCACAGACGTTTTCACTCGGTTTTCTGTTGGCAGTAGAGTTCTTTTAAAGTTTTTAGTTCGTCTATTAGCGCCTTGTTTTGGTTTTCGAGGACCGCAACTCTGTTTTCGAGGCATTTGATGTATTCCTTTTTCTTTCTACGACATTCTCTCGCTGCTTCCCTATTCTTTAGTAGCCGCATCTCTCGCTTGCGCTGTTGGTCCTCGGCGATTATGGGACTGCCTGAGATTCCACCGCCTTGAGTAACGACTGGAACGAGAAAAAAAAGGCTGTCGTACATAATGCTTGTGTACAGCCCACAATTTACCGGTAGACGTTACCCTGAACCTTGCAAAATATGTTATTAAATTTTTTAAAAACATATCATATGCAGAAGCATATTCATTTGTGGCTCTAAAATATCGCTTCCATTGGCCGGATTCATGCAAGGTCGCTTGTTATTGTCTAGGCTAAGTAGATTTCGGAATAAGAGCTACAAGTTACAATAAATAGCATAAAGTACAACAATTCCTATTATAGTATAGTTTTTCTTCTGTCAATGTTTGGCAGATTGAATTGTTTTTTTTAAAATTGTTGTTTCACTGCTACTCGGAAGATTGATGATTAAATTATTATTTATTAAAATCTTAGCTCATCTACAAAATAAAGTTATGTGATTGCCACAATGCCTACAATGTGAAGAGTGTATACCCAGGGCTTTTTTATTTTGGAAAAAAGTTGGAAAGGTTTACGAGGTGGCGCGGAATCGGTAGGCTTTGGGTCTGTGGCAAGGCCCAGTCGCCAGAGACAACTGTGCCACAAGTGGAAAATTTTAGGGTAGATTATTTTTGAAGGCCTACAACGTGATTTCAGGTGAATTTGTAGCAATAAAAGCTTATGATGAACTTAGAACAAAATAAAAGTTGAAAATAAATCGATCATTATCTCGTAATTGCAAGTTGATTATAAATTGTATATTTGAGAAAAGGTTCCGGAACTAAGTTCGGCGCGATCCGCCAGAAAAATTGCCTTGTATATAGTACTGTACCAGTATATTGATAACAACAAAATTAAAAGGATACGGGACATGCACTTTTAGCAAATTTCTGTTCGTTCGGCTGATTGACGTCAGAGTTGTTTGAAATTTGGCACAAATGTCGAGGAGATGGAACTGTAGGGCTCTACAGTGACACTTTTCGTGTTAGGTGAACACTACAAAAATAAATTGATTTTTACAGTTTTGGATTCCTTAAAAAGTCCGAAATTAACCATTTTCGTGAATTGTTTCTGGCTGCTAAACAAACAATATTAATAATCTATGGCTGTAGGGCTGTCCATGTATGCTTTCATGACAACTATGTTAAGTTTCATATACATCGGGGGTTTCCTGGCCGAGCGAACAGCTTTTTGTCGAGTGTCAAATGTGTAAAATTCCCTCAAATCTATTTTAATTATTGAAGTTCAATTTGCTACAACTTGTTAACCCTTACATTTTGTCTGTTAAAGCTAAGAAAGTGATATTCGCGGGTAACAACGTACCGTACTCTCCGGGTACGAAGAACTGCCCGTCCTGTCCCTGGGTGTACTGTACGATGGTACCGCCCGCCGTCGTAGCGTTGCTCATGGTGAGGGTGTGCAGGCCCTGCACCTCGCCGCCCTGGCTAGAGATCTGGATGGCGCCCGCCGGGATCACTGCAACCAGCCACACTCGTTACCATCACTCTCGACTAGGGATGTCACGAATCCACTTCAAGGATTCAAATCTTTCTCGGGTAGTTACTGTATTGCCCGAGGCCGACCCCCTAACTTTGGTCATCGAAATTTTAAAAATTATATTTAATATTTATGGAAAATTGATAATTTCAACCAATTTACAATCAACAATTTATTTTATGAAATTGAAAGGAAAAATGCAAATTTTATGCAAAGTATTGTGTAAGAAGATAAAATTCATTTCAGTTAAACCCTGTTAATTCAGGATAGTTCGAGTCGGGTTGAAATAAAATTGTTTTTTAATTTTACGCGCCGTTAGTCCTGCACTCTATTTCCGCGGAACTTCTGCTGACGTCGTTTTTCCCGTGGCCTATTTCCGCGGAGCCAGTGATTACATAGCAATATCTCTACGCAGACTGGTTCTTATCACCCAGTCAGCTGTTCTGCATCACATTTCACTCGTCAGTAGGCCTGGACCACTATGGAGAAAGCGTCGCGTCCACTGTGCCTGCTGTATTGTTGGTGCAGCGCTTTGTCACGGCAATGTAACTTGGTGTTGGAAATTGACTCGTAAAATAATGAAAAAAGGTCGGACTATATTCGGTACAATACATGACCACGACTGCTTTCCGAGAAACAACACTGAACACCTGCTCACGGCTGGCGGTAATGATCACTCTTTTTCCTTATTTTCATAAGATATCACCTCAAAACGCATTTAGGCGATCAAACATAATGCAAATCGAATAAAATGTTCCGCCTCCGGCAGCCGAGGCTTTACCCGAGACCACAGCTGCACGGGTAACCTTGTTGCGGATTCAAGTTACTCGGTTTCCGCAACGTTTGGAACCAAATCCAGATTTTGTTACCCCGTGACATCCCTACTCTCAACTTTAAATTAGCTGCAGTTGTCATCAGCAGGTGAAAAGTATTGTCACCCCCAGCCCTTCAGGCTGGGCTTTACAATCTCTTTGCTTTCCCAACCAGTCAACCCTTCTCCAATCTAACTAGCCAATATAGGCCATTTCCACACTTAGAATGAAAATATCAATATAAATTAATATAATAATTCTGGCTGAATTACAGCGGGGGCCTCTTACAGGCAGACCAATCAGGAGTTAAACGTGTGCCATCCCCATCAGTAACAGACAATCATTTACGCCTGCTGCATTGAAATCTTTTAAACATCAATATTTGGATGTTACCGTAGTTTTAGCCCAGCCAGTCCTAGCTATAATGCACAACTTCAAGTGATGAAAAATAAGTTGAAAATTGTGTAGAATATGTCTGTTTTTTTACAATTTAATTTTGTGGCGCAAGAAAGTTCGGGAAGTATCCCCAGTCCCTTTCTAACTTTATTGATAGAATTAGCAATAAAACCACAAATAATGTTATAAAATAAAATTTATTTGAAAACATGACATCAATATTGCTTGTAGGAAATAGTATCCATCATTTTACCAAATGATGAGTACTTTTCAATATTTTCAGAATATATACTTTTGATTTTTTAAAGAAATTTAGAATCTGTTTAGATTATTTTCTTTGATCTTTTATGAATAAAATGTTGATTTGGATTCCAAATTGACATCAAAGTTGAAAAAAAAAATCAAAAATTTTATTTTCAAAAACAAGATTTTTATTCTATTCTACATGTTTATAATATTGAATCTACTACTCTAACAAAATATCCGGGTCATCCCGGGAATTGGTGTATTTTTGTGCTTTTATATACACAATTTGATCTTTTAAGTTTTAACCATTACAAAAACCTTCTAATCATTAAAATTTAACAAGGAAAATTTCTACTAGTTCTGAACAAAACAAAGCAGCTTTTTACCCGAGTTAAAAGTATGATAAACTGACGGATTTAATTGTGTAGACTTTGAAAAGTGGTAATAAATACATATACCACTGGCCTATAAACTATAAAGGATTAAAAATGTCATGGAAGCAAAACTGTGTTGTGATTCAAGATTCAAGTAAAAAATTATACTTTAAACAAAAAAAGTTGAGCCAAGATCTAGCAGTCTGTCCGATTAATCAAATGAAATCTACCCTTAGCTTTTATTACGACGAACTAGACAGGATTTACCGTTAACATAGGTATACGCAAAAACTAGCAAAAAGTCAACATAGTGCTACATTTTTCCTATCGACAATCGGCATAACATACATAACCCTTCGTCTAGCTAACACCGTTTCAAACTTAGCTGTGCGATGTGTAAGACAACATTACTTGCCCGGCCAGTAAAGAGTGAGTGAGAGAGATATGAACCTCTACGAGGAAGGCACAGGAAGGAGAGGAAAGAAGAAGCCTGCGACGGATCCCGATTACCTGGCAACGTCATAACACTACAGGGAAGTACTAGATCTAAACCAACAAGTAACAGGCAAAAATAATGTAGAATTATAAAAGAAAATTATATATATAGGTAGGCTACAGGTGAATTGAGGTCTAATGGTCAGAGGCAAATCGATTTCAAGTCACTTAAATGACGTTTTTGTCCGAAGAACACTAATGTAAAATTTCTTGCAAGTTGCAACTGAATGGCTATTAAAAGTGCAAAATAGAACTCGAATCAAAATCAAACAGTTCATCCCATTACTCCGGTCCAACAAATTTTGAAAAGAACTAGGTACATTTTAATTTCCGATTGGCAAGAAATGGAAGCCTTTTAAGTTTTAATGCGTCTTATGTGCATTAGAGAACGGTCTTGATTTTCGAGCAAAGAAATGATGAAATGGACATTTAAATCTTTAAGGTTGGTCAACACAAGTGACATTCTTGGCACATAAAACTCAAAATCAGAAGGCCCAGTGGTGTTCCTGAAAATAGGGCCCTGAAGGACTATTTAGTATTTACTAATGCAATGACGACTTGTGGATCGAGAGTAACAACTTCGTAAATAGAAATGAATAACTCATGCCCAGCGCAGTAACTAGTTGAAATTTGTGTGTGACACTGAAACAAATGTTAGCCCTGAGGTTCTATTTACAAAGTTGATCGGCAAGGTGTCGCTAATAAATTGGCCCCCTATTCTTTTGGATTGGACTCGTACGGTAATCGCAACAGTTGTGGTCGAAAGCGATGCGATTTTTTCTGTGTGACTAGATGTTTCAGTGATCAGTGGAACATGGCCAAGCCATAAACAGAAACTGAACCACCATATCATAATTAAATATATAACCAATAAAACAAGTTTCACCCTCAAGAAAATAACGTGTTACCCTACATGTATGCATTTGCTGACCATCATTGCCAAACATAAACAAGTACAGGTTTGGAGGAGATGGGAGGGAGGGGTACTTGATAAACTAAAATAAAAATTACAAATTATATCACAAGTTGGAAACTACAGGTCAAGATTAAAGTGGCTAGTAGCAGTGTAAATGTGCTAGTGTAATCAGATTGTATTTATCATGATTTAAATCAAATGAGTTATTTAATGAAAAACATTGATTTAAATCAAGGTGCACTTTTTCTTCATTTTGAGCAACAAACACTGACTGAGTTCCAACTGATTTTGTCGAAGCTTTCCTTAAAAAATGTTTAGGATTACATTTCCTGAAATACCTGTGAAAGTATAAATTGATCCGCTTACCAACTTGACAAGTTTTGAAACACTGATATTGATGATTTAAATCAATAAAAATCTGATTATAATAAAAAAAACTGATTAAAATTGAAAAGTTGATTTAATTTTCAAAAAAAAAATTTTTAGATAAAAAAAACTTAAAAATCACACCCTGATTGAAGCATAAAAACTGAGCTCTGAACTTTGTTACCATAAGCAAGTAAGAGTAGGCCTGGCTACATCAGTCTGCACACAAGGCTTATAGTTAATTGGTTGCTCATTCAGTTACCAACAGTGGAAGGAGCACAAAAATAATGAAACAATCACCACGAACCTGACCCAATGCTTTAAATGTCGTCGACTTGGAAACCATATATTTCGGCAACTCGCGGCATAAAAGATAAATGAGGCAGGCACTAGCACTAGCACTTTAAACGTTAAACGCAACACACAGAGTTTATTAGCCAGCCAGGCATATATGTGCGAGCCACTGTCAAATGAGATATTTTTTTATCAAATAAAAAATTAAATTTCATACCAAAACTTAAAAAATAATGAACATTTAGCAAATAAAACAATATATAATTCTAAATAAGTAAATAACCCAACCTGTTATATGGGAATAGTAGTTTTCATGTTAGCCTAAGATTGAGATAACGTAATTTAGGCAAAACTTTATTACAGAGTTTACTCCGTATACGCACATTGATTTAAATATATGGACACAAAATTAGGGTTGCCGTTCAATAATTTTAAAATCGACTATTGCGCAGAATTGACTCCCAAGGAAAAAAGTTTAATTGTATGCATTGTCATTCCGGCAGTCTATTTCCGTGGAGCCCGTGACAGAACAAGTAGGCCTATTGCGCAACGTCGCATTGTGGTCGACCGTACTGCCTTGCTGTTGTGTGCGATCAGCATCTGGCGGGGATACGGAGGGACAGTAGACACGTCGTTCACTGCTCTGTCACGCCCAAAAACATGACGCGCAAATGTTTCAACTGTTAATGAATGGATTCCTCCACATCATCCCTAGTGCATAATAATTATAGGCCTACCGTACTACAATGTAAAGGAATTTGGTACCAGTGATTTTATGATTTTATCTGTATAACGTTAGCTCCTGTTCCATATACTGTACATCCAAAGCCATGCAACATGTGCATACAATACAAGCTCCTTGCACTAGAATGACAACTCCCCTCGTATATTGGGATGGTCTCAAATGTTTGTTGTGACTTCTTGTGACTCTCTGCGGAACGAGCGGTTAATTCCAATTTTTGGATGAGCAAGCTATTTGATAATCGATATCGACAGGCAACCCACACTTCATTGGCATGATTTGGTCCGTTTTAGTTTAAATAGGAATAAAAGACCGGTCTTAACATAGAGATGACCTGTGTACTAAGTTATCCCTTCTACCCTTAGGCCAAGGAATGAGGAAAGAGCGGAGCGGACAGTTACAAGGATCGCCGGACACACGGAAACATTATATAACCGGACAAGCAATGTTTGTACACACCTGTCTGATAATGCGTTGGGATTGAATGAGACGAGAGTTCGCTGTCCTCCTCGTCGGACGTTGTTTCGCCGCGGTTCGCTGAAAACCGTGAGATTGCGTTAGATTCCTCCGCCACCAAGCGATTGTTATTGAGACGGTGGTTTAGGACAGGGCCTGTCAATTGGCGGACTGCAAACATACTAGTGTTAAATGGAGTCTTCATTTGGCTTGGCCATCCCACCTACCATCGAGTGGGTTGACCTAGCAAGTCACAGAACATAATGAAAACATATAAATAATATCCTAGACAGGAGACAAATATTCCCAAGAAAAGAAGAGATGAAAATAAATGTGGCATTGAGAAATGTGCTACAAAGTAGTATGTAATTATTTCTGCATTAGATGTGTGTAACACGTATCATGAGCAGTAGGCCTATCAAGAAAGCATGAGCACGTTTAAGACTAGTTTATTTTACGTTGTAAAGGAGCACTTACTAGCCTACTAACAAAACAATGACAATCCGTTTAATTTCAATCCCCATCTAAAGTACGATAATGACGACTGGACAGAGCCCAGCCCACACGTGTCCAGAGGATGAAAACTAGTGACATTCATTCAGTCAACGATGAAGTGAATGAATCATTTTAGAACAAAATAGCCTCCAAACAATGTTTGCATTTTTCTTTACATTCCTAACACAAACAGCTTACAGCTAAGGTAAAATTGATTATGAAGAAATACTTGAAACCAAATAAAATAGAGGCCTGAAGGACAAGTTAGGTGAAGTTAGGAATAGGAATACTAGGAAGGAGAAAAGAGAAAATTACTGTGACAAAAGATGAAACATGAAGTAAGATACATAGGAAATATCAGATTAATAATTTGACATCAACCACTACCTACATAATATATTAATTAATAATGGTCTACATATATACACAATCCAAATTGTCTATGGCAGACCAAAAGCAAACACATTGGGACAAAAAAGAATAAGGGTCACACATAGTGATGATATCGGGTCCAAAATGTTCAAACCAATCTAACCACCTCGAGCGCATGTTTTTTGTAAGCGACTATACGGCCGAGAGTGAGCTGGCTTCGGCACCCGCGCTTTGTTACGTACGACTACCGACAGTCAAGTGTCATGTAGCAGCCTCGTGTGTCAAGGCCGGTCGAATGCTCAATAATCAGCTGTCAAAGAAGGATAGATAGCTGGCTGGTAGGATTACCATTTGTGCGGGAAAACGTGTCCGTGAAGTTCACTGTTGTACAGTAGAACTTGAAAAATGGCACCGGTTTGAAAAGTCTATACCGGGTCGCTATAGAACCAGTTTGGAACGGGTTTCTAGGTAGGTTACCCAATGTCATCACTAGTCACACAACAAAAAGGATTCTAGTACAATTGTGTGGGAGGGGTGGTATTTTAAGCAGCCCAAAAAAATAATACCATGTACTGTAGGCAGCAGTCTGTTACTCAGTCACCACTCTACTAGTTTCAAGAAAATTAAAATAAGCCTTGCAATATAATTTACTTAAATACTAACATTAATTATTATTCAATAATAACAAAACTACAGATTAGACACTAATAACCCTCAGGTCTATATAGTCCACGAAGACAAAAAAGAAACATAATAAACACAGGAGCAGCACAAATCGCAAAAAAGGAATAGATAAAATAATCACTTTTTTTCACTGAAATATAGGCTTAGGCCTATGCATGCAGGGCTGTATCCGTTTTTACGGATATTCAGGTTGCAAAACGGATCAACGGATTTTGTTTGTCTATTTAGTATTTACGGATATTTTGTATTACATAAGATAATTGGACGAGCGAAGCGAAGACTTCAATTTCACCACCCCTCAAAAAATTCAGCTCCAATGTTTTTTTGTTTGTTTTCTTTTTGTTTGTTTTTCTGTCTGTTTGTTGTTTCTGCACATTACCGGGCAAACGGCATATATGCGATCTTGATGAAAATTGGAGGGGACCTTCGAAATCTCTGAACTTAGACCTGCCATGTTTTTGGGTACAATCAAAGAAATATTTCTCATGAATACCATACTTTTACGATTTTTTCCCGATTTTTAGTGCGATATTTTCGTGACATTTGGGCCGATTCTGACCAAGCAGATGGGGCTACAACGTTCATATTTTACATGGACATTAAGGTAATGGTGATGTATTGCTTTTTGAAAGAAAAAGTTGGCCAGGATCCATAGAATAAAGGTTTTAATGAGTTTTTTTAGGTTTATAATAACAATTAACAAGTAACAATAGAAACTTGACAACAATCACCTACAATGCATTCAAAAAGCACTTGCAAAGGAAAAGTGGTCCTACGCAAACTAAAAACTTGCAAAAAAGCTCATCCATCAACGCGACTAAAAATAGTCTTTGCGAAGCGGCCTAGTATTATTATGGTAGCACTCCGGAGTGAAGTAAAGCGATACCAAGTTGGCACGGGGTGGGGAGGAATGCATCTCGATAGATGCTTGTGTTGACCTTGAGTGGCGTACAACAATATTGGTTGTGACGAGGCCAGTTTGAGCAATCGGCGCCTGCAGGCGCGGCGAGTGAAGCCGCCCAGCAGCACACGCACGCCATGCAAGTTGCCTACACTGAAGCAGGGCAGGGGCGATGCGTTGCGCTTCAAACTTCAGGCCTTACACGAGTTGTAGATCTCGCAGTGGACGAATTTTTCACGGAAAAAAGCGATTAATGGTTTGACTGAAATATTTTATAAAGTTCTGCAGAGCGAGCAATTAATTACAAAATTTCGGAAGGGCGAGCTATTCGATTAACAATCGTTTTGGGAAATAATCGATTCGATCGATATATCGATTATCAAAACGCTGGCATATTTCCAGACTGTTCTATATCCGTTCTGTGTCTTTCGGAGATAAAGGCGTCTAAAGGTTCAGTATTTTTTTCCCATGCCCCTATTTAAGATAAGAGGCTGAAAATTTCACAGAAGACACCTTTCGACATGTAGTTATGATAACCCACTTTAAAAAGTAGAAAAAATTATGCAGTTTTAATACAGCAAATTTTAAAAGCTTTTTCGCATTGGATATGGAACAATGGGCTGCGGCTGGGGCTGTTCAGTGATCGCGCTTTGTTCTATATCCACATTTATTTCCAGACTGTTCTATGTCCGTTACCGTTCCGTGTCATTCGGAGATAAAGGTGTCTCAAGGTTGTATTGTTTTCACATGCCCCAATCTAAGATTAGAGGCTGAGTATTTCACATAAGACACCTTTCGACATGCAGTTATGATAACTTACTTTAAAAAGTATAAAAAATGATGCAGTTTTAAAACAAGAATTTTTATAAGTTTTTTCACATTGATTGGATATGGAACAATGGACAACGGTTGCAACTATTCTGTGGAGGCGCTGGTGTTCTTTATCCACATTTTTATTACTAGGAAAACGCTGAAGTCCCGCCGCGTTGTTGGATGAGCGTAATTGGTGCATTGAGCTGCCATGTGTTATGCGGATTTTCTGTTGTTCTGTGAAAAAATCATTACAAAGTTGAAGATTTTTTTAAAATTAATTTAAATATAAAAAATAAACATAAATTTTTAATTTTTTTAACTCATTCAGACCACGTGTCCATTATAATGGACATAACAATTTTGATTTTTTTTTAATTAGACCTAAAGGTTTTTCAATTTGGCCAACAAAAAATTCAAAAAAATTGGGGAATTCAAATTCACCTTTTTTTTACCGCATTGCGATAGGACGAAAAGTACCGTTTTTAGAGAGAATTGAAAATTGAAATGTGTAAAAACGGGCTAAAAACGGGCAAAAAAAGGGTTTTTGGTTTTTTCCCGGAAATTTAAAATATTAATAGTTTTGCCAGTATTTGAGATACAGAAAATCCAAAATATGCAAAAAATTCCGAAAAAAATCTAGTTTTAGAAATGCACTTCAAATTTACATTTGAACATCAAACGTTGCTTTTATTCGAAATCCAAAATTTCCCATAATTCCTTAAATATTACAATGAAAAATATAAAAAAAATACTAAAAATATCAGAAAAAAATCACGAAATGTTAATTTTTAGCTTAAAATATCCTAATTCGTGCCAATTTAATTATGGTCTGAATGAGTTAATTAATCGTAATTTTAAAAAAGAAAAAAATCGTAAAATTTCGATTTTTATAAGAAATAATTTTTCGATTGCGCTCAAATTTTACAAGAATATCTTAATTCATAAAATTATGGTTCTGTGAAAAAATCATCAAAATCGGATAAAGCATGTAGGTGTTATAAGTCGAAGAAATTTTTTAAAAATCGAAAAAAATCGTAAAATTGCGATTTTGATGAGAAATAATTTTCCGATTGTGCTCAAAAACGTGGCAGTTCTAAGTTCAGAGATTTCGAAGACCTCCATAAAATTTCATCGCAATCGGATTATCGGTTTAGCCGGAATCGTGTTAACAAACAGACAAAAATACAGAAAAAAAAAAAAAAAAAAAAAAAAAAAAACATTCCGGATTTTTTTCTCCAGTGTAGTGAAATGGAATCTTCGCTACGCTCGCTACGCTCACTACGCTCATCCAATTACGCCTGTATACAAAACAATAGCTTGGAGTTACATCCCGTACCGTAACTAAAAATGTCATCTGTGGCACTATCATTCATTTGGAATATTTTTTTTAAAAACATTAAAAAAACATGTTTATAAACATTGTTGATTGAGTGTAAAAAAATGAAGTGAAGCCATCACTCAATATCACCTTTGCACTGTATGGCAATTACATTGATGATGAAAACACACAGAATGACCAAGCTTTGATAAAGTTACATTTATTTTTTAGGCATAAAAACGGAATGAACTTAGACTGTAAATCATTGCCGGAATCCAAAACAATATGTCAAAATTCGACAAAATAATATTAGTTATAATTACTAGCTGTTAAGTGTAATCACTAATTACTAATACAAATAATTCAACTAAATGTGAATTTCTTGTACTTTTACCTTCACTTACAGTAATACAAGTAAATACAAAACATACTTATGCCAACTCTGGTAACTGAGGGTCTTAAAAATGTTACAAAAGGTTCGTTAGATTATAAGTTAGATTATCTCAACCTACTTCAATATTGTGACTGGGTAAAGGCTACTTTCTACTCATTCATGCTGAGAATATGGCTTCTTATCACAATCTCACACTTATGATCAACGCACGTGGGGTTAAATACTTCCGCGGGTAGTGTTGCAACAGGTGATACAAACGCACCGCGTATTGGGCGGCGAGTGACAAAGCTAACATTTTATTGGTTCGTGGAGATAGAACAATCTGGAATTATTTACTTTGGCGTTTTGCGGTATAATTGGATATGGAACACTATGGATCGGAGGAAAAGTGCTTTTGTGTAATTAGAACAAAATAGAAACGTCAGTATGACCCTTAAAATAAAATTTTTTAAATTTTTCTTTTGCTAAAATGTTAGATAAATGTACATAGAACAAGCTGGAATGCTTAACTCGAATTAAAAAAAAAACGGATTTAGAACAGTCTGGAAATATACCAGCGAAATGGCTTGTAACTTGTAAGTGTGCAAAGACAGGGACATTTTTAATTTTTAATTTTTTTTGATAGGAGATTATAAATAGGAATTATCAATAAAGAAATCAATCGGTATAGATAGGTAATCGAAATATATTTTATATTGAATATCGATCAATAAAATCCATTTATTTGTCCATCCCTACAGATTATTCCGATCTGACATAGTAGGCGTACAGTTTGGATACGAAAACAATCGAGATTGTTTTTTTGTTTTTTTATCTTAGACATTGGGCCTACATTGTAATATAGTATTCATAATTGTAATTTATTCAAAGTAACATTACAATTTATGCTCAATGCTGAACAGTTCAACAATCTACCATATTATTATACAAATGGCTCAGAACATGCACAATAAAAAATCCGTGCAAGACATTTTAAATGCTTGAAGGTTCAACCATTTTAAACCTCCACAATGGTGGTTCAAGACAGTATGTACCACATTCAGAAAGATTTCTACACAACCCATGTTCGTCAATTAATACGCACCGATAACATCGCTGCCTGCATGTCAAATAGGTAAAAGAAAACCACAATGAGTACGGTACCTACTTTATCATACCGGTACTAGTGAGAAAGGCTAAAACACTACTAAGATGACATGGATAGACAAGATTTGAACAATGACACACATTACAAAGCTTTCTGGAACGTTATTAAATGCACAGTTAAATGGTTGGATGACATTGGGCCAACTTTTTTTACAATGTTGAATGTTCATAAATTTCTTGATTGCCAAACCCAACAAATTTCAACTGCCCTACTACCTATCGGTACTACATTCTGGACCACTTTTCAAAATCTCAATCTGAGTGTGTACCTATTATTTGTATGTTTATTGTAGGGATGTGCGAGTAGCACATTTTGAATTCGAGTCGAGTATTCCTTTGATACTCGAGTATCGAGTCAGTCGTATTCATTAATTTATTTAGTAGGCCCACTTGGAACACAACGATTCGATAAAGAAGTTTCCCTAACCTTCTTTATCGACTCTAGTTCTAGTGATGGCCGACGGAGCGCGCCACGCGTGATCTCTGTGTTCTTTTCTTCCCGTCCTATAGTGTCGCTCGGCGAGTTTGACCTTCAAGCTCAGCGTCAAAGCAAAGATGGAAGATTGAAGGAAGAAACATAAAAGATGTCAAACTATGCCAACTACGATTTTAAAATACGTAAAAAGTGCATAAATGGAATATTCACCGTCATTCTTTCTTCTCAATAGTTGATTGGAAATATTAGTGATATAGACACAACGAAACCAATAAAGGATGTTTGTTTTCGATGCCGTGTAGGCCTAGCTCTATTCCCGGTTCCCGCATCCAAGTCTCCTTTGATGTTTATCGTAATAATTTTGCAAGCACACAGTCTCTAGGGCCAAGGACTACTTTTTGCCATCACAGTAGGCTTACACTTGTAGTAGGCCTAGGTTGTTATAGGCCAAGTCTCTGAACGTAGGTCTAGCCCTACTGTTATGATGGTTCTTTTCAGGTTTCATAGGATTTTATGTGTTTAAAACTCGGCTCTAAAACTTCCGAGTCTAAAACCAAACTCGACTCGATGCAGAGTATAAAAACAAACTTAAAAAAACTCAACATTTTGAGTAGGTACTCGCACATCCCTAGTTTATTGTTTATATATGGCACAGTGCCATACACTAGGCCTACAGTGCCCGGGAATATGCTAGCGGCAGAAGTAAATCAAGGGAAGGTCTTCCATGGAAAACTTGTTAATTCTCATCACATCAATGATATGACTGCTTATTCTTGTTAGGCCTAGGGTACCTACATCTCTAGGCCTATATAAATGTCATGTTCCGATTCCTACATCTGGTTCAATGAAGACTAAAATAACATGTGTGTAGAGCTACCTACCTACCCAAGAATGTTAGAAATAAAATAATTTATACCCGACCCCAGATTTACTTTTGTCTGCAGGTGTAGGCTACATATAAGCAAATAGTAGTAGATACCAGAGATGCGAATTTTAGAAAAACCGGCGGCCCGGCCCGGCCAGAGGCCGGTACAACCCCAAAGTCAGTTCAAAAGACCTGTTCTTTCGAAGACTATAAGTTCAAGTTCAAGTTCACCAATTTTTTTATTTGCATGTTATTAATTAATTACAGGTTTAACAATACATGCTACATCAAGAAAACAGCAAAGCCCACAAAGTTTTCTGAAAACTTGAGCATGGGCAGTTATATAACACATAAAAGGACAAAATGGTGAAAGACAAAGAATAAATTAATACATATTTACATAACATAGTTTAGAGCAGTGTACACTCACTACATTAGCCATTACATAGGGCCTACTTAGGCCCCTAAATATATAAACTAAATTTACATTATTAAACTAAATACTGGACGTTGCTCAAATAATAATTTACGTATATAGTTTATAGATAGATTTCCTGAGTCACATAGGCTAGTTCACATTTCACATTTCATTATCGACATTTTTTTTTTTTTTTTTAAATAATCTTGAGTAGGCTCTGCCAGCGTCGTTTAAGACAACAAATTGTATATTATGATGGCATTTCTAAGTTAAGTTTCTAAGTTCTTCTTCAACCCAAAAATAAATTAGAAAAGCGGCCCAGACCGAAATTCCTATCTCTAGTAGGCAGTGGCGGCTTGAACCCCTGAAAACCCCCGGGGCCAACTTTATAGTATTACACCCACCCACCCACGCATGGGCGCCGCAGGAATTTTGGCAGAGGGGCATACATCACAATCTGTACTTTCGTTGGGCAAGCACAGGGGGTTTGGGGGGCTCCGCCCCCCAACAATAGCGCCACAGGCGAAACTTTTGAAAATCAGGTTTTTAGAATGCGTTTGGTAGGTTTTAGAAAAAAGTTGTGGCTGAATACAATACCAAAATTATGTAATTTTTGTGTAGTCGATACTCAAAACTAGAAAACCACCAAAAGGAATCTTAAAGGAAACCTTCAAAATAATTTACCCCCTTTTTTTGTCCTTTAGTCAAAAGCTTCAGATTCCCAACAATGAGTTGGGCGGTTATTAGTTTTTTTGATTACTGAGATAATATGACTTTACCCCACCTCACATCTTCCTTTTCGCAAGTCTTTTATTGTGACGATCAAAATTCGCATTATTCCATGGTGTGGTATTCTTTTCAAAACTCAAGACGAACTATTGCAGGTAAAAGACACAATAAGCTACTAATTTCGCAGAAAATTGGCAACCATTAAATTTAACATACGTTCATCAGTAAAGAAATCGATTGTACAAGTTTAATCATAAATCCAGACATCAAATAAGGGCAAATTAGCACTTCTGCTGGCTCGTGGCCATGGAGGGGGGGGGGAGGGCAACTGCCCCCTTGCCCTCTCCTGCGGGTGCCCATGCACCCACGTGATGGCGACATATTTTTTGCTATAGTGCCCCAAATTAGGTGGCCTAACACACTTTTTCAGGCGAGCCCTTAAATATGCCGTGGCAAACAGCTAAGCATACCCACCGGCAAGGGCGTCTACAGAAATCTTGTCCGGGACGGGGAAAAATCCCAACTTGTACCTTCACGGAAAAATAAGGGGGGTTTGGGGGGCCTGCCCCCCAACAACTGCGCCGCAGGCGAACTTTTTTTATCAGGTTTTTAGAGTGCATTTGGTGCGTTTTAGAAAAAAGTAGTGGGCTAAATGCAACATCAAAATAATGTAGTTTTTGTGCAGTCGAACTGACATTACCAGGATATTTCGGCGACTTGTGTACCCTTCTCAATTTTTAATATTAATATATAAAAATGAAATGAATATTCTAATTCACAACTAAACTTTTCTTAAATAATATATGCATATAAATAATAGAGTGGAGTTGATTTACCTTTACATTTATTTTATGTCATCGAAGATAGCAATAGCTGGATATACTGAAAAGTATTGTCGGACACTTCTTGGTAAGATAGCTTTAAAAAAATGACGGACCAGACCGGCCAGTGGCGTAAAACTTATCTCATAGTTTTGGCTTTGTCCTTGATTTTTTATTATAATTAGTAGGTGCCTTACAATTGTTATTTATATTTTTAGGGGTGTTGTAACTTTCTATTTTTAATGTATTTCATTATTTTAATTCATTTTCTTACCACAGCGCTAACACAAATCAGTGTATTACACTTTTTCTTGTGTCTACTTCAGCCTACGCCAGATAGGTTCATACATAAACATTGGTGTGGTTTTCTTGTATTAATTCCCATTACAGTGACACCCTCTTTCGAATTGCCGCGTGTTTTCTTTTATCCTCTCTCATACTTTTTCTCAATAATTTCTTTCTTTGCCCCCCCCCCCCTCCACCCCTCCCAGGCTACTGGAGCGGCCGCTACCTTGCTCCCGTGGGGTGGGCGCTACTGAGCCTGAGTAATAAAATATATAACTAATTGTACAAAAAAAAACAGATTGTGTAATTGGAAGGTCTTGTCCTTGTGCTCGATTGGGGTTTTTAACAAAAATGTTGGCTCAAGAAACCGAAAAAATAGGACTATCAAATGTTAAAAGCTTGGCCAGGGATCCTGGCCCCCCTCCTCCCCACCCCCTGCGGACACCCATATCCACCCGGCACCACTGGTAGTAGTGGTTACAGAAAAAAATATTAGATGCTTGGTGGTACCGCGCGTTTGGGTGACTTTGTTCTTTTTCAGTTTATTTGGCACGATCTTTTGAGCGCGCATTTTAAAACCATCACAATAATTACATTCCCATCTGACACGAGTATTGGCTTGTTCGGGAAGTTTTCATCATATAGGCATGATACTATTTCTTTAATAGCTAATATTTATGCAGCAAACACTCAATGATTAATAGGCCTACTTACTTACGTCCACACAACGACCGTCCACCCCCCACCCCCATCCACCCTGACCTGACCACCCACCCACCTATTTCTCGCGGGGCCATGGCCCCGAATTTGTATGGTCAGGCCGCCACTGCTAGTAGGGGCCTAAATCAATTCACAAGTGCAATATTTTTCAATAAAAATATGTAAAACCCAAAGGTCCACGCCTACTCATAAGCAACAACACACACACTACCGTTAGAGTAAAGGTTTAACGAAACGTAATAAACAGATGCTTACCAGCAATTTCACCTCCCCCAAGGTCGTTCAGGATCTTTCTATAAGACGGTCTTCGTGTGAGAATATCCCGCCGCTTCTTTGTCGACTCATCGTCGTTTGACAGGCTGTCATCGCTACCATCGTCGACCACCTGGAAACAACATATCTTACGTTAACCCATTGGAACACCATTTCATTTACCGTATTGTGACGAATATACGCCGACCCCCTAACTTTGACCATCAAAATTTTATAAAATGAATATTTAATGAAATATTTTTAGCGCCCACGGCCTAATTACGTAGAGCCTGTGATGACCAAGCGATATCTCTACGCGGACTGGTTCTTATCGCCAAGTCAGCTGTTCTACATCACACTTCAAACGTCAGTAGGCCTGAACTACTAGGGAGACAGCGCCGCATCTACCGTACCTGCCGTATTGTTGGCGCAGCGCCAGACAGAAGCGGCGCTGTAATTTGGCATTTGAAATTGGCGCGTAAAAAGCAGATGCTAGCATGTAGGCTAAGGAGGGATTTCGAGACTTAAAATAATGAAAAAAAGGTCGGCCTATATTCGGTACAATACAGTACAGTGAAACCTTGATACGTTTTCCATTTTCCAAGGGAGGTTCCCCAAAAAGTGCTATAAACGGGAAAAACGTCAAATAACAAAACTACCAAAAAAATACCAAAAATCCCAACTACCGTATCGGACCTAATATAGCGCGATGTTTTTTTTCCGAAAATACGATCTCAAAAACAGCACTCGCGTTATTTCCGCGCGCTTGCATTTGAAATAGCGCCTGATCATAGGCCACCCGCAATACAACTCCCGTGCATCGCCGCCAGCCGATCCCGTGGCGTGAAGCGGGCGGGTGACGTCATCACGGGCTCCGCGGAAAAAGACCGTGGGAATATCGTCGCGTATCACGGGTCATGGGTTCTGCGGAAAATGACCAAAAATAACTGTCCGTACAATTAAAAAGTGTTTTTCTTGGGAATCGATCCCGAATCAGTTCTTGGTCACAATGATCCATTTGTAATCCCTAAATCAGACTGGTGAACTGTGGTTGGCCTATGTGAGCTTGTGCTTGGCCCTACCCTGTTAAAAAACAAAGGACTAGGCCCTAACATTGTTCAAAATGTTTTGTTGTAAGAGTGAAACTTTAGACTATTTATTCATTGCATTGTAAATAAAACATGATTCTTGTACATTTTAATTTTCTTTAATTTTTTCTTTTTTCTTGAAATGATGCCAAGAAATTGGGGGTCGTGTTATATTCGAGATCGTGCTATATTCGGTCCAATACGGCAATTACATTGTCAAAGAGCAGATCCTATTTGGGGTCTTTCTGGGAGATTTTGAACCAAAAAAATCAATCAACACACCGACTTTGTGGCTCAGTGTATTCAGATCTAAATCAGGGGTGGAAAATTAACGGTTGCCCGTTTGCCCAGGCAAGTAAAAATTTCTAATTTCTTTGTTTCCACCCAGTTAGGGAATTGGAACATCAATATAATTCATACTACTGTAGCCAAGCAAAGTTCACATTTTAAATAATTTTTAAAAAACAAAATTAATGAACAATTGTTTGAATCCCTACAAATGCAAAAATACAAGGCTTGATTGGATGGTTAGCCACCCTTGGCATGGTGGCCGGACTATTGTGTGCTCAACTAAACGCCAGGAACGGGTTGCCGTTTACTCGGTTAATGTTATTTTTAAGATTGTAAATCTATTTTTTGTCATATTTGCTTTAAATCAAGTTCACCCTGGTCCTTACGCTCTCCTGCATGCATTCCGTCTTGATGACCACCGTTTCTCCCTCCTCTAGGTGATCGTAGAGCAACTGTCGCAGGATGTCCTGATGGTGCGGGGAAACGGGATAGGAGACCACCGGAGCACTAGGCTTGGGCAGGATGAGGCGGTACCTTCGTACTTGTTGAGGAGACTTTGAGGGAGCCAGCTGGACAGAGGGATAGATACCAGGAGGATAAGGACGGTTTCAGGAACAGGATGGTTCAGTTCTACAATAGGATACATGATCAGGGATAAGTTTTGTTGAAAGAACACCAATCGGCTGGAGTACCGGTATGGCATGTTGGGTAAAGGATCCAACAGCTTGGACCTCGATGATTGTTTGATTTTCGTTGCTTGTCACTATTAGTACAATATTACTATTGAAGATGTTGAGTGGTGATAGATGAGGGTGTAAGACAATTATAAAAAAGCCATGCTTTTTCAAGACTCATACCTGCATCCTCCTAATCGTATGAACCACCGTAGATGGCAGCTTACCTTCAAGAGTGATGGAGGCTGCCTAATCCGTAGGGATAATTGAGTCACTGAACTTAAATATACTAACTAAATTTATGGGGCCCTAGGGCCTATCTATATGCCTCTAAACCTAAGAGTCAAACCAAACACAAATTTTTACTAAGAAAAACTTCCAACTTCAAATCAAACTCCCAACTTGTCTATCATAAAAAAAGTACCTAGACGGCTCAATTATGTATCTGGGTGCTGAAAACAATTTCTAAAAGTACCTACCTACTCTTACATTGTGTTTGTGACCGGTTTGTAGGAAAAGTGACTTTTAACTGTGCGTGTGTATGATAAAGATAACTTGAAAATTAGTATTGAAAATTTACAAAAAAAAAATTACTAAAACTTTTATCAATTAGGCCTAACTGGAAATTGGTTCCAACGTTTTTGATGAGTTTGAATGTTAAATGTCCGCCCACCCCTAGTTAGCATAGCATGTTCAACTCGGCATCGCTTACCTGGACCTGTAACGTCTGCAAGCTCCCGGGTCCGCTCTGTATAACCGAGTTTGACTTCCCGACGAGAATAACATTCCCCTTGGAGATCTGCACAGGCTGGATGTTGGCTGGAGTCTGGATCACCGACTGTTGGTTGGGCTGGATCACCGATTGTACCTGGTGATGCAAAATATTATAATATATTAGACCATAGAAGTCAACTAGATCCGAGAAGAAGTAGACTAGGTCTAGAGTAGACCCACAGTGTGTGACTTTTTGATTTTAATTTCAAAAAATTTAAATCATGATTTATTTTATTTAAATCATTTTTTTTTTTTTTATCAGATTTATTTGATTTAGGCTACCTAAATTAAGTTTTTACTTTAAATCAACAATACTATCTGTCAATACTATCAGTGTTTCAAAACTTGTCAAGTTGGTGAGCGGATCAAATAATTTCTGTTTCAAATCTAATTCAAAATTTCCAATTTCTCCAAATTAAGAAAAAGGCACTTGATTGAAATCAATGATTTTTATTAATAAATCATACGGTATAAATCTGATTGGATGAGCGAAGCGAAGACTTCAATTTCACTGGCCCCTCAAAAAATTTAGCTCCAATGTTTTTTTTTGTTTTTTTTCTGTCTGTTTGTTCGCATGCTACCGGGCAAACGGCATATGCGATCTTGATGAAAATTTGAGGGGATCTTCGAAATCTCTGAACTTAGACCTGCCATGTTTTTGGGTACAATCGAAGAAATATTTCTTGTGAATATCGTACTTTTAAGATTTTTTTCGATTTTTAGTGCGATATTTTCGTGGCATTTGGGCCGATTCTGACCAAACGGGTGGGGCTACAACGTTCATATTTAACATGGACATTAAGGTAATGGTGATGTATTGCTTTCTGAAAGAAAAAGTTGAAAAATTTAGCCAGAATCTATAGAATAAAGGTTTTAATATGAATTTTTTGAGGTTTATAATAACAATTAAAAAATAACAATAGAAACTTGACAACAATCACCTACAATGCATTCAAAAAGCACTTGCAAAGGAAAAGTGGTCCTACGCAAACTAAAAACTTACAAAAAAAGCTCATCCATCAACGCGTTGGGACTTGAGCGTTTTCTTAGTTTAAAGCAATGATTTAAATTTTAAAAAAAAACACCCTGCTACCGTGTAAACCATGTAGTATTTCACTTTTTTATTTAAAAAACAAACATTTTTTCACAATTTTAATGTTATGTTGAAATTATTGGTTTGACCTCTGTTATGGATTTATAATCCCAACCCTAAAATTTACACATCTCTACAATAAATACCTCAATACAATATCTCTCGACTCACCGAAGTGACGGTCACCACGGACGCCTCGCCGGGCGAGTGAGCGAGAGGGTCACCGCTCACAGAACCGTTCTCTTCCACCATCCCACTGTCCATCGCCAACATAGGAACCGACCTACAACACGACACGACAAAGAGGGCCGTTAATAACATAGCTCCTTGCGAGCCACAAGCTGCATAGGATGAAAGAAAAATAAATGAAAGTAGGTTTGACAAAAAGAATTATGAACCTAAATAAAATAGGAAAGGCCAGATGGGTAGATGATGTTTAAATGGGGGATGTAGAGGGAACCTAACAGCTTACCTGGTCGGAGACTGCAGGGATCTCGTAGCTATTGAGACAAATAAATATACATACACACGAAGAAATGTCAAAAATGTTTCGGCCAAACAGGGCTTTGCTCACTCGCCGAGTGCGGAGAACAGTTTTCTCGTGTGTTAGTGTTATGTATATTTATTTGTCTCTTAAATCTAAGAAATCACTGCGGTCACCGACCAGGTAAGCTGTTGGGTTCCCTCTCCACACCCCCATTTAAACATTGACATAAAGAAAGGAAAGGAGAAAATGTGGAAAGATGTGGAAAAGCAGGGAGACTGGAATGCAGTGGAAAGGGAAGAGTGGAGGCGGGAGGTAAGAAGATGGAGGAAATATCTCAATGCAGACCCAACGCAGAGTTGCATGCATTCCTGTTGATCATTAATTAACGTAGGCCTATACAAGCAACAAGCTTACAATAAAGTAAAATAAACACTTTTCCCAACATGCTCTGGATTAAAAAATTATTAAATACTTTGCAATTTGTTAAAGGGCTAGAATCAAAAACTCTCAAACCTATGATGCAATGCTTTCCAAGTAGGCTAAATTATAACTTTTTGGAGCCATTTCAAAGCAGCTGATGGCATCTTACAAAAATCAGTAGGGAACACACAACACCAAAAACCCTCCACATAATTTATATTTTAATTTAAAATGTTACCGGTAGTGAATTTGTTGTATAATAAGACAAGATCATTGAAGGTCCAAGCAAGATTATCAACTTAACAAAATTAAAATATAAAAAACTAATATGAAGTTACACTCTCTACCTCATTGAAATATCGAAATTAACGAGTTTAATATTTTTAGCTAATTAAAGGCAAAAGTATGAACCAGTTAGTAGCCTATTAGTCTGAATATTGACATTTTTTTTTTGTAACATTACAGGCTGAAATCCAGATTTTGTAACTCATTGTTTTTCACCAGTGGTACGGTACACTCATAGTGCCCAACATTAGGCCTACAGGTAATTTAGGTGACATTCGTATACCTACTACTTTCTTGTCCATTTTGATTCCGGCCTCACCTACCCAGACATTTTTTCACAACACATTAATCCTCCTAAACTTATTTTACACATGTTCACTATTCTAATTTGGCACAAGTACAAAACAACTGCCAACCTACCGGTACCTTCCCCCCGGTTTTAGAAATCTGGCATCATCCATCGACGAATCCATCACAGTACTAGAAAAAAAAAATGTTCAGGATGGCATTTAGATTTGTTTGGATGTTAACATGAGTTTTGATCTTTTAATTTTAATTTATTTATTTAACGTCTATCCTATTCAGTTAAAAAACTGGTTTACAAAGGAGGACAACGAAATAAATCTTATTACATAGCTACACAGACACAACAATGAATTAACAGCCTAAATATTTTAAATACTACATAGTATTTTTATAAGCCTACCGGTACAACAATTTAATAATAACAATAATTTTTGTAACAAATTTAAAAAAGATGCAATTAATTAGGGCTAATGAACTAATATAAAAAAGGGGGAAAAAAGAAAAGAAAAAAGAAAGGGGAAAAAAGAAAGAAAAACATCACGAAAAAAGAAGGAAAAAAGATTTGTTAGACGATCCCACTCCAACGAATATAGGCCTAGTATAAGGTTTGACACAAATCAGGAACAGCAAATCAGGGAGTAGGCTAATCAAACTTTCGCGGCCGAATGCCAATCTTCATTCCTGTGGTCCAATCTTGTTAACAATTTAGTACAAAAGATCTTGACTCTAACATATAAGCCCTAATTATATCAGTCATATTATAATTATTGGAAATGTAAACGCTTTGCTGATACTATGCTTGTTAAAGTTGTAATATCTGCCAAGAAAATATTATATGATTGGCATTTACCATACTCTGAATAACTTTTGTAGCAGACTCGTCATGAAACCATTATGATTGTGTCTAAATAAATATGGCACAGTCTGTATTAATAAGGGAAAGAAAGTTATCAAATATTATTATTGTTTGGTTTTACTATCTATGTACGGTAGGTCTACCGTACGTACATGACACTACAACCGTAACGATACACAGGCAATGTGACCCCTAGGACTGGAGCATATTAAGCAACCATTACTGCAGGTAGGCAGGCTACAAGATATGGAGTTTTTGCTTACACTTTTTCCAAGCATGTAAGAAACATGGTCTGGTAACTGTTAAAAGTGGTATTCACCCGCTAAACTAAAAAAAATATATTTCATTCACTAACTAGTTATGAATTTAGAAATTAACAGAAAAATTATTGGGTCCACCATGACCGGGGAAAAAATCGTAATTTTTCGACCTAGGTCCCATAGGCAAAAATCTCCCATAAGAAATAACATGGGGACGATCTTTATGCCCCGTGACCTTGGAGGATTTTGATCCAAAAAAACATTGGCCATTATTGAGGTACTCGGTAGCCTTTTCTGTAAATCCTCTATATTTTGTTTTGTAATTTGGGCAAGTGGTTTGGTCAAAATGTTCTGATTACCAAGAAGGGGTGTGATTTTGAAATCCATGTTTTTGCTTGTTTGAGAGTAGGGCCTATATTTGTGCAGCTTTTCAAGACACTGTGTTATAAAGGGTCATTTTAGATTGGTCTGATGCTCTAGTAGTATATCTATGTGAAACAAAAAAGAAGCAGGTTTAAGAAATTTCCCAAAACGCCAATTTTCTCAAATTTTTGGATCAAAAAAATCAAAAAAATCATATAGTCACAGTTACAAGACATAACTTTTAAACAGTCATTTTAGTGTAGAAAAGTAAAACTAGGAAACGCTGAGTTGGACGCGTTGATAAGCGAGCACGTGCTATAGCTAGACCCACATTGCACATTTTTTTAAATTTTAAAATTTGCGACGTTCGCTGTCCACAGGGCCATGTTTCCAATATTATTTTTTTTGACAAGGTATTTGGGTAAACCCGTGTGTAAACCTTTACTTTGTGGATAAAATCCACCGCCATCTAGAGGACCTTGACTCCTTGGGAAAACTATTTAAACTCTTTGGTGACAAATAATACACTGCATCCTCGAAAGTATTTTGATTACTTCTAGGTGGCAGTGCATTAGAAACTTTGCGCGTCTTTTCGTTGCCATGGCAACGTTACTTTTGTTATAATGTAATTTCCATCTACACTACTTATCGGATCAAAATAAAATTAACATATTCGTGACCGGACGGACATTCTAAATGATTTGGCCATCTCAGATTTTGTCGCCGGTTAGTTTGAAAAAAAACTTTCGATTAACTTTAATGTAACTTTTTAACTTTTTGAACGATTTTGCCACAAAACTAATGGCATTCAATCGAGAACAAAGCTTGCGGATGGTCAAAATTTCAACTCGATCCGAGCCTCCGTTCGAACGTTATGGCGAGACATACAAAAAAAAAAAAAAAAACAGTGACTAATTTTTCCGGCAGAGTCAAATGGAAACGCTCGCTTCGCTCGCTTAACAAAAATGCTAGGGCTATAGTTTATATATGTGTTTTTTTTTTAAAATGAAAAAATTTTTGTTTGGGGAATTTCTTAAATCGGTTTTAACCTGCACATATTTCTTGTTTTACATCATACTAGACTCTAGAGCAGGGGTGCCCAACGTACGGCCCACGGGCCGCATGCGGCCCGCCAAGCCATTTGGTCTGGCCCTCACTCTTATACATGGACCCACAAAAAAAAATCTTATATTTTTTTATCTGATTTAAAGTGCGGCGAAAACGATCTTGGCACTCCCTGTGTATCCCACAATGATAATATGAGACTGAGTGTCTAAGGGTAGGCTAGTTTTGTTTTTGTTCCAAGATTTTAGCTTCGTTCCAAGTGTAACATTTATTTTTTGATTAAAAAAAAACTTGTAATCAAAAGATTTTTAAAATAAAATTGTAAAATAAATAGCGAGTGCCGCGTATTTGACGAAAAGTGGGCCGATCTTTATTTTTGTGTGCCACATAACGATAAAATTGTGTGCTTAGTAGGCAGAGAAAAATTTCATGCAGTGTTCAAAGAGTACAATTTAAAATGGCATTACGACTCGAAACACAAAAGTGAGAATAAGACATACAAAGGGTCAAACTGAAGCAAAACCTTGTATCCCCGCAATGTATGTTCAAAATGAAGATAACTGAGAACCAAGCATCTGTCCGTGCTAGTTACCCCCTTATTAGCGTCAGGAGAAAGACCATTCTCTGATGGGAAATTTTAATAAAGAAAAGTATGCAAGCTGTTCTTGAAATATCATTGATGTATTAGCTTGTCACGATGCAATGACAAGAATAGGGATTTAAAAGGTACCAATTTTTCCGGAAATTTTGGAAAAAAAACGTGTTTTTTTTCGTTTTTTTCCGGGCACGTCGGAAAAATAGGAAAAATAGGAAAAATTGGTTTTAAGGTGCATAGGATAAATAAAATTGATATGAATGTAGTAATGATTATTTTTATCAATAAGGTAGCCCAATTACATATCTCACAGTTTTTAATTCATTATTTTAATAGTAAAATGAAAGGTAAATGCCTTAGTTGTTCTTGTTAGGTTAGACTAAAATTATGATTAGATTCTCATTTCAAAGACAGTTTTGTGACCATATTGTAAAGTAATAGGGCATGCCGTGGGAGGGACTAAAGCTTAACATAGTATATCTATAAACAGGAGTCAAATTAATGCTCGCCCGAGGCTAGTGAAACTTTGCTCGCGCTAGTAAAAATCTAATTACTCTAGTCCAACAGGCGAGTACTTTTTCCAGAGTTCCCAATTGCCGTTCAAAAAATCTCAATATTTCGCAACAATAACTTAACGAGTTTCCAGTAGTAGTGCACTACCTAGTATGGAAAATCGTTGTAAATATGCAAACAAAATAAAAAATCGCTTAATTTAGGATTATTAATATTACGGTTAAAATTCGTTTCCGGTTGCTCCCTAGTCCCCCCTACACATAAGTCAAACCCGGCAAATATTGTGACTTAAAACATTCACATACACCCTATTATTGTTTTACATCAATATAACCTATTTGATTGCCGACTGTAAAAATGCTCTTGGGCTAGAGGACTATTGTTGCCATTAGCCCGAAGTGCTAGTTGCAAAAAAAGTTAATTTCGACCCCTGGCTATAAATAGTAATAATTGCAAGGGATTTTGGAAAATGCTAGATGTAGTATTGCTGCCATTTTGCTGTCATTTATAAACATCAATAGTAAACACGCGTACGTAAACACATGAAAATAAACTAACAATAATAATCGTAATTTATAATTTACCATAAAGATGCCATTAATCTAAAATGAACTATGAGGAAGAATAAACTTTATGAAAAGTAAAGAAAATTCAATTTTTCCCAATTTTTCCCAATTTTTCCAATTTTTCCGGAAAAAAACGGGAAAATATCCGTTTTTTTTCCTCGACTTCAATTTTTCCGGAAAATTTCGAACCCTAGACAAGAATAGGGGAGGATACCATTATTATTGCATAATCTATAGTCCATTCAAATTACTATGTTAAATTTTAGGTGATATTCGGGCATTTTATGATGTGGCCCGCCAACATTTAAAATTTATGACATGTGGCCCAACTCTAAATAAAGTTGGGCACCCCTGCTCTAGAGCATTGTATTCGTACCAATCTAAACTGGCCCTTTAGGCCGCGTTCCCACAAATTGGTTTAGTTATAAGGGGATAGGAAATAGGCCTACGTGTTAAATTGTTTACGTTTTTGTCCTAAGAAATTGTTATAACAAAACCATAATTCTTATGACGGACCAATCAGACGTTTTGTTATTTATACGACGACCAATGAAAAGGAGTAACTTCATTATGACAGGCCACTGAAACATTACTAACCAATCAGGATATCGGATTTCTTGTTACCATAACAACCAATAACAATTTCTTAAGACTAAACCAAAGTTATGGGAATGCGGCCTTACAACATCCATTTCTTGAAACTGAGCACAAATCTACACTCAAATATGCAAAAATATGCATTCCAAAATCACACCCCTTCTTGACAATCGGCATATTTTGACCGAACGACTTGCCCAAATTTGACAAAACCAAATAGTATCAGATTTAGGCCCTACAGAAAAGGCTGTCAAATGCGTCAATAATGGGTTAAATGTCCAATATTTTTGGGGATCAAAATACGTTCCCATGTTATTTGTTATGGGAGATATTTGGCAATGGGACCTAGCTAAAAAATTACCAAGTTTGACCATTTTTTGGGGGTCATGGTGGACCCAATAATTTTTTTGAAGAAGCTTTAGTTATTTTATTTTTTTAAATTGGACAATTTAGGCCTACCTAGTTACCTAGGCCTAGTTACCATTAGCGACAACATTAATTAAATGTTATGCCTGGCATGTATCTCTAGGCCTATCTAGGCTTAGATCCGCACTTTTTTTTTCTAATGCCCTATTTAGTGCCGGGTCTGAGGCGGTAAAGATTCAATTTGGTGAGTTTGAGATATTTTCAGGGGAAATAAGGAAAAACAGAAACAAACTTTTTGACTTTTCCAGATTTTAGGCCAATTCATTTCCCTGACTTTTCTAGATGTTTAGGTTTTCCAGACTTGTTGACACCATGAAACTGGCAGAAAATGTTTTGGGAAAAGTTACACATGATAGGCCTAAGTAAGCCTAGCCCTATTCTGGTAATATGCATAATTACAAAAATTGTTGTTCTTGAATTGTCACTTCTACGCATTGTCCCATTTGGTCAAAAAACAGTTTTGTGATTTCCAGTGTAGGCGTAGGCATGACAACTTTACCTTGTTACGAGTCTGTCCCAAAACCAAATTAATCTTCTTTTTGCGCTGGGCATAAAGAATTGCTTGCAAACAAAGTCAGCGGAGATTTTTTCGGTAATTGCGTGAAGAATCACTCAATTTAATTGATTGATGGTGTTTTTTCATGAATTGTTTGTACAGGTGCAAAAAAAAATTGTTGGGTAGGGCCTAGGCATAGGCCTACCTACTTGTTAATTTTTAAAGTGGTTTCAGTTACTGGTAGGCCTACTGTTATTTCAGTTACATCAACATTGGATAGTTTAGGGTCCGCGCAAAGCGCGGGTTGTATGCACGAAGCGCGCCGAGTGATTCTTCACTTGAACCATTTTTTGCCGCCGACTCCCCTTGCATGCATGCTATTACTTAGAGCTTAATATTGGCACTGCATATATGTCGTCTGGAGGCAAGTAGGCCTACAATGTTGGCATCCTTATAAGAATGTGTGTGAAGATTGTCGGCCCTCTCTTCCTTAGTAAGCTTTCTTACCATGCAGGCGGTTGCCCCGATTCATTCCCATATTTTGTACGTTTTTTTGTTCTGGGGGGCCTTAAGCCCTTGACCCATGCTAAATGAATTTTCATTCTGGTTAATATCCTGACTCTTGCTTGCTCCCTTGTAACATAACATGATATTTGTTAACAATAATCCTTCCCTCTTCCCCAAAAACTATTCCATTCACTCCTATTCAACTTGTTCATCAGCCAAAATCCATTCCTTCTGACAATACATCCCTCCCTATATTCCAAAAGTCCTCACTATCTTTGTCTGGTACTCTTTCAGTTGGTGTTCCCCAACTTTTCAACACTTTTTCCTCAATAAAATCAACAAAAAACCACTACTTCAAAGGCTTAAATGAAGAATTCTGAATCATCATTATTTCCGATTTTTATTTTAAACATTCTCAAAATACACAATTATGAAGGTAAATTTATTTATGAATTGGTCACATAGGCCTACAGCATTTTTCTGCCATTTAAAGTGACCAGTGATCACTGATGTATAATGATGATGATGATGATGATGATGATGATGAAGAAGAAGGGAGGAGGGGAAACCCGGTACCGGCACGTAGAATTATTTCAAAAAGTACCAAGGGGACCATCGGCTTTATGTGCCATCCGAAAGGTCGATGGTAATCTTGACAGTCATATAGGTTCCTCCAGTACCTAATCCGGACTGCCGAGCAGACGTCAAGAAAAACGAAGCCTTCACACAAGCTTTCAAACTCTCGTCGGCGCTATTCGTTTTCCAAGTTTATAATAAAATAAAATAATAAAAGTAGTAATAGCAAAACAAAAGTTATTTTATTTGAATGTAAATAAGTAAATTAATGAATGTGTATGTTTAGTGAATTAAATTTTGTTGAATGAATTACTTCGGTTTATTTGGATTAAGGACGCGCCAACCATTCGTTCTGTCATAATGCACCACTCTAGTCTAGGGGATATGGGGAGGAGGGGCCCATGCTGGTCAGAATCGGCCACGGTTAAGGGGAGAAAGTTTTTTTTTTTCATCTTTGTCATCGTTTGTTGTGTCATTGTCATAGTCGTTGGGGAAGTCATCAAGGGCAGGGGGCAAGGTCCCCGACGACGAATGCCAGAGCTCTCCTCTTTTTTGGGGGAGTAATATATTCCCCTCTTACTATAGCTGATGTTTGCAAGGTGGACTTTTTTTCTTGAATCGCCTTGTACGATTAGCAGAGCCATGCTCTGGGCCAATTCTACCCCGGGCACAGATTGTACACAAAGACATGCACATTTGATCGTCTTCAGTCCGCCATATTGCAATTGCTATTGCCGACAAATGCTCGGTTCACGCCGTACCAGGTAGGTCTACCAACCTTGAAACGCAACAAAGTTGAAAATGGCCTTTTCACTGAAATAGGCCTACTCCACCTTACAAAACCTTTTACGTCACTATTTTAAACATGAAGGACTTTCAACGCAAAAGGACTTTCGTTTAAAATAGTAACGTTTAAGGTTTTGAAGTTTTTTTTGTTAATATAGGCCTAAAGGTGGGATTCCAATGCGACGGCTGATACGACTATAGCCACGCGGCTGTAGTCGCGCGGCTGCAAACACTATATGAGTCACACTGCTTTATAGTTTGAAGCTTACCGCCCAACAGAGGTAGCTATCTCAAATAAATACCCTTAAATTGGGTCAAATTGAAGTTTAATCACTTCTTAATTAAATGGAAATTAATAAATTATGAGGATGTGGATATTGATTTCAGAGTGTTAATAAAATAAAAAGAATGTTTGAATCTAAATAATTGAAAAGGTTTACTGTATTAATCAAAAATACAAATTACATAAAAAAGATTTGCATACAAAGACTACTTTCAATTGGCCAATGATTTAGTAGTAAATAAATATGGTACCTCGTTTTACAATGATGGTCTTGATGATGCTGATTAATGTTGCTGATGTATAATAATTAATGTACGAATTCGATCTGCTTTAGCACTGAATAATTAAATAAACACTCGGTAAGTTATTCACTGTTCTTCATCTTCACAACTTGGTGTCGCTCGTTCAGTTCCCGTTGTAGTACAACTCCTCCATGAACCCCTTGACACCTTGTCGTCGCCCACGATCCACCCTCTAATGATGCAGGCACAATACTAAGTGAAGGCCTGACGCTGGAGATCGTCTTTTTATAGTGGTGAGCAGGTGACCAGTGATGACGTATTATTTTCTAGATTGATCTTGTTGTTTGTTGAGTCGACAGGGTCGGTTGTGATGCACCTTACCCCAGCGGCTTCCAATGTTCCTTGTGCCCTGAGGATACTCGCTAATGGGTTCCTTTCAGAAGGTGTTGACAATTCGAAGGTATCTCAAGTGTTCCATGTCCATCACAGGATGTCAGATTATCTCTGTTGACGCATCTTGCAACTATTTCAATGCATTCCGCTTGGACCGCATGTGTAAAGCTGATGCAACTGCATTCAATTATTGATGCTATTATTTTATAACTATATTATTATATTATTGAAATTCATCATATTGATATTATTTATGTAAACAAGGTTAATGAAAAGGCCGTTACGGCACAAGTTAAATGAATGGAACCCGTTTCAATGAGGCGACAGTAGCCGTGCGACTGACGCGACTCTTGTGAGATGGCTTGAGCCGGACGACTCGACTGCCACCCATAGCAGTCTAGCCGCAGCCGCCACGCGATCGAAAGTGATTTCCTATATTAAATAATAGAACTATTGTTGTTTTCGTGAAGCTGAGTGACAAAACGTAATTGAACTGGTCAATATTCAAGCAGGAAAATTTCCTAAACACTGATGCATTGTCCAAAAGATGTCTCTGTATTAGAATACTTTGAAATCCCTCCTCCTCCCTCGCCAAGTACATTGGTTTAGGGTCACTTCTTTTTAATTGATTTAGCATATTTAGCAACAATCAGTGTTCTCCCCAGAAAAAAATGTTCACTGGGTATTTCATAAACATTGCCGGGTAGGGCCAAAACTAGTGGGGGTCCGGGGGCTTGCCCCCAGAAAAAAATTGAGATCCTAGATTTGCTTTGGTGAGTTTTAGAGGTTTTTGAAGCCCTTTTAAAGTAGCTTACTTTAGTTGGTTTAGTGGTATGAAGTATGAACATTTCAAATTTGATTGAAATCATAGTCAGGCCTAAGTCTATTTTCTCCTTTGTAATGTAGGCTATGAGAATTACTGTAGTCCTATTGCTACAATGAGTACAATAGGCCCTTATAAAGGTGATGATGTTATTCTTTCTAAGTGGTTATTATCTAAGATTTGTAGGTTTACAACTAGGAAAACGCTAAAGTCCTGCCAAGTTGATGGATGAGCTTTTTTCAAGTTTTTGGTGTGCGTGGGATATCTTTACTTTTGCAAGTGCTTTGCTTTGCTGCCTATGCATTGTAGGTGATTGTTGTCAAGTTTCTATTGTTACTTGTCAATTGTTATTATTTACGGTAAAAAACTTAAATTAAAAACTTTATTTCTATAGATTCTGGCAAACTTTTTCAACTTTTTCTTTTAAAAGGTACTACATCACCATAACCTTAATGTTCATGTATAATATGAACGTTGTAGCCCTACCCGTTTGGTCATAATCGGCCCAAATGGCAAGAAAATATCGCACAAAACCGTAAAAAATTTATATTAAAAGCTTTATTTCTATGGATTCTGGCTAATTTTTTCAACTTTTTCTTTCAAAAGGTACTACATCACCATAACTTTAATGTCCGTGTGAAATATGAACGTTGTAGCCCCACCCGTTTGGTCAGAATTGGCCCAAATGTCACGAAAATATCGCACAAAAAATTGAAAAAAATCGTAAAAGTGCGTTATTCATGAGAAATATTTCTTCGATTGTACCCAAAAATGTGGCACGTCTAAGTTCAGAGATTTCGAAGGTCCCCTTAAATTTTCATCAAGATCGCATATGCCGTTTGCCCGGTAGCATGCGAACAAACAGACAGAAAAACAAAAAAACAAAAAAAACATTGGAGCTAAATTTTTTGAGGGGCCAGTGAAATTGAAGTCTTCGCTTCGCTCATCCAATCAGATTTATACTGTATGATTTATTAATAAAAATCATTGATTTCAATCAAGTGTCTTTTTCTTAGTTTAAAGAAATTGGAAATTTTGAATTTTTTTTTTGGAATTTTGAAACTGTTCACTTGTATGTGCTCCTTGTGTGCAGTTAATGTTCACGATCATAGCGATGATTGCCATTTTGCCAACTTATGTGTTTAGTTCAAATGCATTCCTTGTCGGGTTCTATAACTTGATCAGCAAGATTAGCCTCCACGATTTTGTTTACAATCTGCGCTGCAGTTTAGGGATGGGACGTTTAAACGTTCCAAAATTTTTTTTGCCGGGCGGCAGCCCGCCTGGGCCTGGGGAGAACACTGCAACAATTATTCCTCTTCCTCTTCTTCAAGAAAATACGCTACCAACAGTGTTTCCTCCATGCTAATCACGTGGCGACTGAAACAAAAGTCGCGGGATTGGAATTTGAACAAGCGGCTCTGATCGTGCGACTCGGACCGCGCTGCTACAGCCGCGCGGCTTAAGTCGTATCAGCCGTCGCATTGGAATTGCACCTTAACATCACAAAAGTGATGATTTTTTTTGTTTTTTTAAAATTATATTCTTGTAAGGTTACTTGCAGTGAGTACAATAACTCAGTACGGTAAGCCTACCTAGGCCGTCACTCCTCGCTACTTATGGCCTACAATTAATAATAAAACAGGATGAAATGACACATGTAACTTAAGTGTATTTTTTAACCCTCCGTCACTCGCGCGGAATTTCTTAACACCATCCCTCGCGTGGGGTTTGTCAAACCCCAAATTATTTTGGGCTGTAATTAGTGCAGAAGTATGTTTTGGATATTTCTGTCTGTGCTCATATGATTTGTGGAACTACTATGTAGGTGGTTTTTACTGGGAGGACAGTGAAATAAAATGACAATGAACCTTTTTGTATGAAATATTATTTTATTGTATTTTTTAGATTTAAAAAATGGACATTTTTAAAATATTCAAAAAAGGTGTCCAAATAATGCAATTTTAAGTTTTGTTTCACTTTTTAGTAATAAAGATGAACCAGTTAGTAAATTGCAAGAAGAATTTTTCCAAAATTCCAAAATTTTAAAATTTAAGCCAAAATAGCATTGAGTTTCCCTATGCTGTTACTGTAACGTGATCACTCGCGTGGGGTTTCAGAAACCCCAGCCAAGTTTAGACCGGCAATATAACGACACTAAAAGCCCTAATGATTAGAGGGTTACAAATTTCGCTAACAGATAGAGTGACTTGAAGGTACTGAGAATCTAGAGTCCGTAAAACAGTCCGATGCAGAGAAACGGAGTCGAATGTAGACCCTGGGGTTTGTAGAACCCCACGCGAGTGACGGAGGGTTAATAGTAGGCCTAGGTTATAGCGCTACATCTCTAATTATTGGATGAGCGTAGCAAAGATTCCATTTCACTACACTGGAGAAAAAAATCCGGAATGTTTTTTTTCTTTTTATCTTTTTTTTTGTATTTTTGTCTGTTTGTTGACACGATTCCGGCTAAACAAAACCGATACTCCAATTGCGATGAAATTTTATGGAGGTCTTCGAAATCTCTGAACTTAGAACTGCCACGTTTTTGAGCGCAATCAAAAATTATTTCTCATTAAAATCGCAAATTTTACGATTTTTTTTCGATTTTTTAAAATTTCTTCGACTTATAACACCTAGGCCTACATGCTTTATCCGATTGTAATGATTTTTTCACAGAATCTTAATTTTATGAATTCGTGTAAAATTTGTGTGCAATCGAAGAATTATTTCTTATGAAAATTTCTATATTACGATTTTTTCTTTTTTTTTAATTATTACGATTCGGCCCTAATTGGATGAGCGTAGCGAGCGAAGCGAAGATTCCATTTCACTACACTGGAGAAAAAAATCCGGAATGTTTTTTTTTTTCTTTCTTTCTTTCTTTCTTTCTGTATTTTTGTCTGTTTGTTAGCACGATTCCGGCAAAACCGATACTCCGATTGCAATGAAATTTCATGGAGGCCTTCGAAATCTCTGAACTTAGAACTGCCACGTTTTTGAGCGCAATCGGGAAATTTTTTCTCATAAAAAACGCAATTTTACGATTTTTTTTCGATTTTTAAAAACTTTCTTCGACTTATAACACCTACATGCTTTAACCGATTGTAATGATTTTTTCACAGAACCTTAATTTCATGAATAAAGATATTCGTGCGAAATTTGAGCGTAATCGAAAAATTATTTCTCATGAAAATCGAAATTTATCGGGTTTTTTCTTTTTTAAAACAATTCTTTGACTTATTACACCTACATGCTTTATCCTATTGTAATTATTTTTTCACAGAACCTTAATTTAATGAATTAATATATTCGTGTTAAATTTGAGCGCAATCGAATATTTATTTCTTATGAAAATTGCAATTTTACGATTTTTTTCTTTGTTAAAAATTACGATTAATTAAAAAAATTAAGTTATTTTTTTATTTAATTTAATTTAATTAAAAAAAATCTTCGACTAAGTACAATGATTTTTTCACAGAACAACAGAAAATCCGCGTAACACATGGCAGCTCAATGCACCAATTACGCTCATCCAACAACGCGGCGGGACTTACGCGTTTTCCTAGTTAAAAAAATTAAAAATTTAAGTTAATTTTTATTTTATTTTATTTAATTTAAAAAAAAACTTCAACTTAGTAGGCCTAATGATTTTCTCACAGAACAGAAAATCCGCATAACACATGGGAGCTCAATGCACCAATTACGCTCATCCAACAACGCGGCGGGACTTAAGCGTTTTCCTAGTAAAATGTAAATCATTTGAAGTTCATTTTTTTTATTTTATTGAAAAAAAAGTGTTGAAAAGTAGGGGAACACCAACCGAAAGAGTGCCCTTTGTCTTGCTATTTACAGACCTGGGTAAGTTACTTTTGAAAAGTAATGAAATTACATTACTCATTACTTCAGCCAAAATGTAACTAAATTACTATTTAGTTACTTTTCCAAGAAAGTAATGAAATTACGTTACTTTTTATGAAAAAAAGTAGTGAAATTACTTTCAAAAATTACTTTTTAATTTAAAATGTATCTGACGTGCGGACGAGTATGACTCAAGTGCTTTGTCTGCCGATGGCGGGTCTCAGACAGAGTGTTATCCACGCCCACACTTTAAAACCAGCGGAGGCCTATCACAGAGATATTGTAGATATCGACGTATAGATGTATAGTAAATTATTGATTACGGGGGTGACATCTAACGGAAAAATGTTGTAACTATACTACAAGTGTAACAATTCGACTATCGATTTATTTGACACAGAATCGAATGTTTGATGTCAAGTAGATAATTATGTCGTCAACGGCGCTCGTCATAGGCGGAAGTACCAAAAGTAAACATGGCTAGGTTCTGAAATAAAAACTCGGGACTCGAAATCTCTCGATCAGACCTACGAAATGACAGAAATGCTGCATGCACATGCACATTGTTCAAGCGGGCGATACGTAGAAAGGCAGCAGGCGCAATGGCACAGTGGCTGATATTTGATACACAAAGGCGCGGGCCGCGCGGCAAAGGTAACGCGTTACTAACGCCAAATTACAATGATAAGTGAAATTACTCTTTCGTTACATTGAGAAAAATGTAGTTAAATTACTGGCTTGTTACTGAAAAAAGTAATTTCTTTACAGTAACGCGTTACTTTCGTGGTACTTATTCGGCTAGGGGGGTCCAACTTTTCAACTTAGTTTTTCTCCATTAAAAACATCGCAAAAACAATTGAAATGATATATATTTTATTATTAGAGATTTATATTATTAAAAATGCACTTACATGTTTCATTTCATTCTGTTTTATTATTACTTGTAATTGTAAGCTGTAGGCCTGTGGTAAGGCGTGACGCGGCCAAGGCCTAGGCCTAGTCGTGCTGAGTTGTTGTCATTGAAAGCCATTTCGGGTTGTAAGTCATTTATATTTAAAATAGCGACGTTAAAGGTTTTGTAGGTCGAGTATTTTTGTGATAAAGGTTGGTAGGCCTACTAAGTGAAATAAACGAAGAACTTAATAACAACATGGCGGAAACGGACCAAGACAGTGAAATTTGCGAGTGTTTTGTGTGATCATTATTCTGTATAATTGTTTTCAAAGTGATTAGTGTTAATAAATCGTTAATAATGAGTAATTCTTCATTTGCTTATAATTTGATGTGGTTTTGCGATGTTTTTAATGAAGAAAAATTGAGTTGAAAAGTTGGACCCCCCTAGCCGAATAAGTACCACTTTTGTTACGTTACTACCCAGGTCTGGCTATTTATAACAAAATTCCAACTCATATCGGTATTAAAATATTAAATCATCCATATCTTTCAAAGTCAAGCTCAAAGAATTCTTATTAGGCCTATCAAAATGTTATTACTCCATTAGGTAGGGCATAATGAATTCTTTGATGATTAAACATTGTGTTTTACTTCAGATTTTATAGTTTCTTCATTACCGGTATTTAAAATTGCTCTCCATTAATTTCATATTTCATCATATGTTTGTACTAGTTTAGGCTATAGGCTACGTTTATTTATTATTATTTTTCTGCAATTGAGTTTTCACTCGGTGGCAGAATCTGAATTCAGGTAATAGTGCAGTATAGCGGATGTGGGTATGGCTAATACTCCACCTACAAAACCTTTAACGTCGCTATTTTAAATATAAAGGACTTTCAACAGAAAAGTACTTTCGCTTAAAATAGCGACGTTAAAGGTTTAGAAGGTACTTTAGATTTAAAACAGCGACGTTAAAGGTTTTGTAGGTGGAGTATTAGCCGCTATAATACCCACGTCCGCTATACTGCACTATTACCTCTCTCCCTATTAACCCTCCTTTAAACTTAATTTAAAACAATATAAATCTTTCTCCCGACTACTTCCCAGGTTGCAACCCGTTCCGGTAATTATGCCGTATAGCCTAGGCCTAGCGCCTCACGCAAAAAAACACTATTTTCAACACTGTGATATTCCACGAAAAGCTTAGGTAGCCCTACCTACGCGGAAAAGTTTTAATAATTTTAATTTTTTTAATTTTTTAATAATAATGCAAGACTTATGCGCTTCGCGCGCGCACTTCTCCCGCGTACCTAAGCTTTTCCCACGTGTTTTTTGCGTGAGGCGCTATACAGCATTTTTACCCCCGTTCCAGTCTTCCCCAATTTTTTCCCACGACAGTATTCCATCATTTATATCAGTAATTTTATGTAGGCCTACATCATTGCCTATATATTTGTACCATATCCACGTATCTACCTACATGTATTCAATAGCCTACACAAAATGCCAACATTTGGTCAAATATGAACGTCATGTTGAGGGCACGACAATTATTTTAATGAGTGTTCGTCAAACTCTCAAACAATGTGCAAACGCAAAGTTTGTGAAATACATAGCCCAACGTCGTCAGGAGCCGGATTTTGTCTTAGCACCTAGTACTAGGCCTATGTCTACTCTGGCCTATATTGTGTTGCCTTGCCAGTCATCAATACGAGCAAAATTGCAGAGCTGGGCATAGGCAATACATAGGCCTCAGTGCATGCAATCTCCCATTGCACATTGACCAAGGATGTATTTTTTTTACAAAAAACAGAAAAAAGTGTTTGCCTAAGCCCTAGGCTAGACATAGGGGTCCTAGGTTTTACTCAAGACCTAGCTCTAGCGCCTACGATTGGAGCCTTTAAAAAAAGGGGGGGGGGGAAGTAGGCTCTTAAAACCTATCACTGTTTACATCAACTAGGCCTAGGCTAGGTAGGCCTATCTTTAGCATAACAACGTTGAAGCAATAGTGGCAATAGCCTAGCCCTAGGCCTAGGCTCTACACATTCGCACAGGCCAAGGTTAAATCCTTCTTTGCATAGGGTTTAGGCCTAGGCTGAAACGAACGCAGTTGTGGGCGTAAATGAAGAAGTGAACATTTTAGATAACGTAAAATTACTTTGTTTCAAAATCAGTCAATTCATATTCGCCGGGCTCAGTTCTCTAAGCCGGGAGTAACGTTCGAGCTTATTTCTAAATTTATACATTACAATCACACCAGCAAGACGCCATATTATCTACCTTTTCTCGTATCAGAAGAAAACAATTTCCCAACATTTTTTCGCGTTTTATTGGAAGGAATCTTGACATCTACCACCCCCAAAACCTCTCCAGATCACATTGACCACGCTTCGATGTTATTATTCTTCAGCTGAGTACTTACCAGTTACGTATTCGTCGTCACCAACTTTGCTGCAATCGGAGTGGGCAAAACGGCAAGTACGTAGTAGCCACGTCAAAATTCCAGGGCCTTCGTCACAGGCAAGAGGGTGGGGGAAGCGTCACCAACAATATGGCCGACCGTGTATTCATGCGCATGAAACCTTGACTTGGTGATTCGGCTTGAAAGATGACTCAAAACATTACCTTGTTGGCCACTCCACGAAATGACATCTTTGTATTGCTACATTTTCCACTCGAAAAAGTCACCTCCGCTAGAAAATTTGGTATATCAAACAACAATATTTGTTATTTATTTGTTTGCTCAATTTTCTATTTGGAACTATTTGATTATGCAATCCTCACGCGCCGTCAATCATAAATCGTACGTCAGAGCGCTATGTTTGAAAACATTAAAATACAATTTTTCTAAACATCATTAATATTCGAGGATTCTGGATACATTTAATTTTATAAACAAAAAACATAATTTAGTAATCTTACAACAAGTGCACAAGACGGCATAACCGTACAGTTAAACTGTATCGATATTATTTAGAAATATATGCATTGATAATTTATTGAAATATAATCCTATTGTTCGACAATACCAAACGGATGCGATAAAATCATAATATCAAATCAGTTGATAACACTTGAAAGAGTGTTATATATTTTTATGTTGGATTGTAAAAAGTGAGCTGTGAGTTGGACGGACAGGTTTCCCGCGGCGACCCCCGACCCTTGCTGACGTCATCGGATGACGTCACCGCCCGTCTCCCCCCACCAGACGACTCCGGTTCCATAACAAATGTGACCGACACTCGCTTGCAAACACGCTAGACCTAAAAGATCACACCAGAGTGCGGCGAAATACAACTTAGGTATCAACTATCAATCAGTACGAAATCGGACGATTTTTTAAAACTTTGTAACAAAATGGGAAAGAAAAGAGACTGTATGTTTTAACGTTATATTATGTGACACTCTGAAAAAGATACATTTAATTTTCTTGGGCTTTTTATGAGAACAGACGTTAAATGTAGGACTCGAAAATGATTTCCTACTTCGTAATCGTAATCACTAATCAGTGTTTACTAATGTTGTTGACGTTTGTCTACATTGACTAGTAAAATACAAGTTAAAAGCATTTGTGCTTTGCTTTGTAGCATGGCTGCTATGAGTTTTTTAATTAGGGGGGCATGGGCGGGGGGGGGGGGGTAAAATATTAGTTTTTGCCTTGTCTCTAACAAATCATTGATATTTGTCTCAAAAAAGGTAATGCCCATTCTAACCATATATCCCCGCTTTACTCATTGTCTCAAATAGGTACTTTAATCATACTTTTTTATAGCACAGTCGTATCATTCTTTCACGGAGCAGAATTCTGGTGTTTTGTGTGTTTTCGTTTTTTTTTGATTGGGTGTTATTTATTTTATCCCAAATCGAGTTGTGTATAAAAATACAAAAGAGTGATGCAAATTCCCAGATATTTCATTTTGCTTATTGCGGTTTCATTTTCAACAGGTGACATAATGTAAACAAAACAACAAATAGTACTGATCTCGGAACAAAACTCAAATTTTGAATGTTTATTTTATTTTATTTTGAGGATATTATTTATTTTCAATCTTATAAAAGCTTCTTTATTCGACCTATTATTTACTACATTCAGAAATTAAAAAAGTCCGCCCCAACCGGGATTCGAACCACGGGTCTCCCACATTCCAGGTGTTCGACCTATTATTGACATAAAAACAATTTGTTTCGAAAAATTGGTGCCAAAAAGAACAAAAATTATTATTGATCAATGCCCAATATAATGATCTGAATGAGTTCTAAAAGGTGAATTTCAAAAAGTTAAAACGTAAAATTCGTCCACAGACGTTTAAAAAAATGATTTGTATTTGAGGGGGCGTCAACTGTTAGGTCATAATGCGACACTCTAGCCTTGATGATGTATGTCGAGAAAAGACCCATGTTGGACAGAACCAGCCACGTTGTAGGCCAGAGCACGCCTCTAGTTTTGGGGAGTACACTAAAAATACACCCCTCCCCTATACATACTAGCAACTGTTTGCGTAAGGGACTTTTCCTCTTTTCTCGACCCCGTAGAATTGTTGGCCCATAGCATAGCTCTGCTAATCGTACAAGGCGATTCAAGGGAAAATGTCTACATCGCAAACATTAGTTAGTATAAGAGGGGAGTATATTACTCCCCGAAACTAGAGGCGAGCTCTGGTAATCGTCGTCGGGGAGGTGACGACTGCCTTTTGAGACCCCCCCCTTTCCTCCCCCTACCCATGGCCGGCTCTGACCAGCATGGGCCCCTCCTCCCCATAACCCTAGGCTAGAGTGGCGCATGACCTAACGGTTGACACGCCCTTAATTCAAATAATTACCAAAATAGACCAAGTCGCATTTTCTTCAGAGCCATGCTGTGGGCCAAATTCTTCCCAAACCAGACTTGAATTTTTCTTCTTTTAACTAGTAAAATTTTATTTTGTTCCTAGTGTAATTCCCATCAAAGGACCGAGTCATTGCGATAAAAAAGGTTCAAAATGGATCATATATTAATTAATAAATGTACGGACGGAATAAACAAATAGTAATAACAATAAATAGATATTATGTAACTCAATCCAAAAATTTTAAAAATCCATCTCAGTGGGGTATCGAACCCCGGTCTCCCGATTGCCGGTCGAGTGCTTTACCCCTTTGCTACCGAGACGGTTAACTTTAAAACATCTGGATTGTTTGTGCATTGCACTCGACCGGCAATCGGGAGACCGGGGTTCGATACCCCGCTGAGATGGAATTTTTAATTTCTGGATAGATTTACATAAAATCATTTACACCTCCCTTTGAGAAATAGTTAGTATATTAGTATTGGTAGTTTTATCTAAGATTATTCGCGCCTCCAAGATAAAACAATTTCTATAAGTGTGAGCTACCACCGGGTATACTTCTTTCCAAGGGAAGGAACGTATAAGGATGACGCGGGGGGACAAGGGGTGGACAGGCCTGTGCTGGTCAGAACCAGCCACAAGCGTATGGGGAGGGCAGGGGTTCCCCCACGTCGTGGTCGTCTTCGTCTGTGTCATCATCCGTCCGTGTTGTCATTGTCGTCGCCGTCGGGGAGGTAGTCAAAGGGAAGGGGAAAGTTCCCCGACGACGACCCAGAGCTCGCCATTAGTTTCAGGGAGTGAAACTCCCCTAATCACGGGCCAAACCACGAGAAGGTTGCAAGTTGGAGTTTGATGGCCCATAAATAGTTGGTTATTTTTAGTGCAAGTTGTTAATCCGATAAGAAATCAAATCGCATATTATTTCTACAATTAATTATTATAAAATTTAAAAAAACAGCCAAGACTGTAAAAATTATTGTTATTTAGAGAAACCACTCCAAATATAATATGCAACAGACACGTGTTGCACAACTAAAAAAAATTAACAATGAAATTAAATCTATTTAGCTGAATTATTAGTGCTCTGCACTAGGTGTCAGCAATAGTAAGGGGTGCACACCCCCCACAAAGAAGGTAAGGTTTGCAAGTTGGTCGTTGTCTAGGGCTAGGCCATGTACCGAGTGTAAGTAACATCCGCTTCCTATGGCAACTTGATTCTGTTGTGGCCGGATGTACAAAACACCAGATCCTTCCCAGTTCTGATAATACGAGATGGTATCAGAACGCACATCCTGACCACTCGGAGGGAATAAAGGAATAATAATATGTATACATGCTGTGTGCAACACCATCATCATCATTAACTTATGTTAGGCTACAATGTAATGTAGAGTATCGTTATAGGTATTCATAATCGACAAAGGTAGCCTGCCCAGGGCCAAACTATTTCTGGCTAAAAACATGGGTAACACAATATATTGATTATTGTCAAACGCTATATTTACTACATGTAACAAAAACCCAATAAATTATCTATTTTCTATCTATTATCTATGACTGAGTATATAATACGTTAATTTAGTGTTTTAAGTTTGGAATGGGACACATGTTGACAGTTAGCAAATAGCTATTCACTCGGTCAAGAATTCCGACGTATATGAAACTTGGCAAAGTTGTCAATTAAACATATTAGCACATGCCCTGCAGTCATAGATTTTCAAAATTTTGTCTCAATTAGCCACAAAAAATCCACAAATATAGTCAATTTTGTACTTTTTTTTACCAAATCGAAAATCGTAAAAAAAAAATTATTAAAAAATGGTTTAAAATACAATTTAAAAAATGTGTGACTGTTTTAATCAGTGGTCACGAAATTTTCTACTTTCGTGACAACTGTTTAAAATTTTAAATACCTGTGGTATCAATAAGCTAAACGAACTGGAATGTGGCTAAAACGCAATTTTTTTTTTTACTTATTTCTAACGTATTAGAAATAAGTTTTTAACTTAGATTTCCCCTAGATATGCAAGAAATCACCCACGTTACCCAAAAATATAATAAAAGAATATATTTATTTAATTGAAGAGCTCCTCAAATCTAAAATTTTCCACATGTTATGGACCTATGGTAACATTTAAAGTTTCTTATAAAACTGTAAAATAATCAAAATCGGTTAATTTTATTCTGAACAACCCGCAATAAATTTTAGTAATCTTTGTCTAGTGAAGAGTAAATTTATCCTTGCTTGTATAACCACGTAAAACTGCATGGCAATAAGATGCGGGGAAGAGCCAGGTAATACCAAACCAAAGGTATCGCAACAATCTTGCAAGATGCAGGAAAGAGACAGAAAAATACCAATCCAAAGGTATCGCCCACACTAAAAGCAAACTCTTGCATAACAACTAATATAATATTGAATAGTACTTAAACTGATTAGAGTAGATAATATAGGAATGGCGTGGGAGGTTTTATGGTGAGGGGGGGAGGGGGGGGGGGGCAAAGGAGACAGAACGAGGAATGATTTTGTATTGATTTTGTGTCAACACAGATATAGCCTAAAAACGTCGGTTACGACTAAACTAATGAAAACAATAGGTTATTAAACTTAACCAACATTGAAACAATTACTTCTGGTGAAGGTGAATAATAAAATACTGAATAGTTATATTTAGTCACTCAACGGTTATATCGTTGAGTGACGGTTATATTTAGGCGATAAAACTGTTACCGATCAAAACCAAAATGGCAAAATTCTGTTCGCTCGGCTGGCTGACATAACAGTAACTGTTGTTTGACATTTTCCACAGATGTCTCCGAAACGATAAACGAATATGAAGGGGTCTACTGTCACCCTTTTCGATTTTTGGTGATCAGTAAACAAATAAGTTGATTTTTACGATTTTGGGTTTGTTGATCATTTCAAAACCGACCACTTTCGCGAATTGATTCCGTCAGATTAGCTATAAAATATTGTTGTGTACTCTACTGTTGGTATAACGCGATATTTAAATATGTGTAAACATTGTTCTGTCACCTAAATCATGAACGGGCGTGAATAAAGAATCAGTTTCTGAATTCCCCACATTCGACTTTTTTCTTGGGGGGAGGAGGGGGGGGGGCTTCACCAGTGGTGTAACTAGCCCTTGTTTTTTGGGGGTGCGACATTTTTTTTAGAACAACCCGTGAAACAATTGTTTGTTGAGAATAATATTATTTCTCCTGCTATAATGGGAGTGTCCCCCAGATATTTCGGGTCTAAGACGCACGTCGCTAGCCCCAGAAATAGTGGCATTTTACTAGGTTTTAGCGTGGTTTGTTCGATAATTTATAAATTTGTGAAGATTGTCAGTTCACAAAATCTTGCCACAAAATCATACTAACATAACTGGGGGGGGCTGGGGGGGCAGTTACGCCGCTGGTCTCCACCGTCCTACTTCTAGCCACCCCCCCCCCCCCCCAGTGATTTGCTTCGGAAGATCCATCTTTATCCACTCAACAAAGTGACGATTGTCTGTGTCTGTTCTCTGTCTCCTCCTCTGCCCTCTCTATCTAGTGTCTTCTCCGAAAGTTCAGCTCAGTTCCACGCCACTGCACTTTACTCCAACGCCTACGAAGATATCAAAAAATTAATTGTTATAGAAATAGAACACAATATCATAGATAATGTCACTCAACTGATAATAATTCAAATATTTCCAATTGTGTAAACAATGGTGTCGGTGCACATGCGCGGATAGTAACGACCTTGAGCAGGTTCCTGAAGGTCACCCAGAGTGATGACGCACGTTGCTATAGTCACGTGATGTAAATGCGGATACAGATTACAAAAAAGTGCGACCTCTTTGTAGGAAAACAACACTATTTGTTTCCTTGGTGGCTTCGCTGGGAGAAGGCTACGTGCCATCGAGAGCGTTGCAAGGGTTTGGAGTCGAGCGTTGGTGGATGATGATGATGATGATGATGATGATGACGATGACGATGACGATGACGATGACGATGATGATGACGATGACGATGATGATGACGATGACGATGACGATGACGATGATGATGATGATGATGATGATGATGACGACGACGATGATAATTAAGACGATGATGATTATGACGAAGATGATGACGTTGATGATGACGATGATGATGATGATGATGATTATTATGATTTTTATTGTTTAACGTCTCTATTAATTCACTGAGACTAATCGAGACGATGAGTGGTGATAGTTAAAGATGAAGGACTAACACAAACAACAAGCCTTATGCGGGGTACGAACTCAGGTCCTCCTAGAACCATACGCTTCGGGCCAATGTCATAATCGTATCCACCGCCGTCCGCCGCGGGGGTGTTGTTCGGGAAGTTAAAGGTTGCGACAGTTATGGGTTCGAGACCTAGTGAGGGTTCATTACATTTCTAGCTTTAAAGTGTAGTGTTGGTGTAGTGCGTTCAGTTCATCTGCTTTTACCGTCGCCACCTTACATCATAAACATTCTCCCCCCCCCCCCCCCCAAGCATAGATACTTTTTATTATAATATCTAAAATTGAAGTCTCCATCTTGTTTTCTCCTTATTTTATATCTAAGGTGGGGGGGGGGGTAGGGAGGGGGGGGGACGAGAAATGGGGGAAAAAATGGGTGAGGATATTTTCTAGAAATTATCATATTATTCGTATTTTCTTCAGTGTGGATTGCCTGTGATAGCCTTCTTTAATCAATGCCTGTGCGTGGGGTCGAGCGGAGACCTCTCCTGTCTCCTGATTGGTTCTAACAGCTCCCAGATAGTTGCGCGAATCGAGACGATGAGTGGTGATAGATGACTACGAAGAACGAAAAAAAAACATGCCTTATGCGGGATTCGAACCCACTCCCCCGTAGAGCTTCAGACCAGTGCCCTAATCTTTGATAAACATCTAAGCACGTGGAATGGGAGGGATAAATGGGTGAAAACTGAAAAGGATCAAAATACACCAAATAAAAAAAAGGCTAAGTAAATGTCTGCTGCCGTCCGCGGTGGCACATACGATTGGGGCCGCAGCGTATTGCTCGACAAGGACGTGGGTTTGAATCCGCATAAGGCATATTTGTTTTTTTGTAATCGCCCTTCATTGTCATCTAATTCACAACTCATCGTCTTAGATTAGTAGAGACCAAGGGCGTCCGCAGGAATTTTGTCGGGGGGGGGGGGGGTCAAAAATTATAATTTGTACATTCGCAGGACAAACATGGGGGTTTGGGGGGCAGAGCCCCCCAACAACAGCGCTACAGGCGAAATTTTTCTCGAAAATCAGGTTTTTAGAGTGCGTTTGGTGCGTTTTAGGGAAAAGTTGTGGGCTGAACTGAATGTAATGTATTTTTTGTGCAGTTGATACTCGAAACTATAAAACGCTAACGTCCTGACGAGATTGATCATGTTCCATCCGCCGAATATCGTATTTAATGTTGAGTAGGAATGGAAGAAAAACGTATTTCGTAAATAGTTATATCGTTGAGTGAATAAACGGTTATATTATTAGTCACTACTTGATAGAGGATTTCAGGGGGGGGGGGCAAGTGCCCGTAGGGTGACCAGATGGCCAGGAGTGAATTTTGGGACATTCTTTCATGTGAAAACAGCAGGGCGAGCCCCCCAACAACAGCGCCGCAGGCGAAATTTTTTAAAATCAGGGGTTTGGAGTGATTTCTGAGCGTTTCAGAGAAAATATCGATCTGGATTTAATACTGAAATACTGTCGTTTGTGTAGTCAAAAACCAGAAAACCTTGTAAAAAAAAAAAAAAAAAACACTTCAATTTGCTTTGTGGGGGAAATCGTACCACCTACGAATCCATTTGTAGGTAGTGAGCCTACAATCCTTGAATTTACAAAGCCACTTCTTAGATTTCTTTGCATTTTTTGTTTTTATTTTCTAGTTGAAATTTCTAATTTTCTAATTTTTTTAAAAGCAAATAAAATAAAATTGTGAATTTACCAATTTCGGGACAAAAGGCGTCCCGAAATGAAATATTTCGGGACGCCGGACAATTGCGTCAAATTCGGGACGTCTGGTCACCCTAAGTGCCCGCCTTGCCCCCCTGCGGACGCCCTTGATAGAGACTCCTCTAAACTCAACTCGTAAATGCCTCCCGAGTTCCGCATGCCCCTAGAGGGGGAGGGTCCTCTCTCGTCAACGCACCGTCACCGACAATATTTCAGAGCGTGAGCCGTCGCCGCCCTACCCTCGCGGGCCGCATGACGTAACGTATGGATCAGATGCCGTCTGGGTGACGTCATGCCTGGCCGGTGACGTCATGCTGAGTCACGCTCTCTGGTGGACGAGGTGCGTGCTCTAGCCGCAGCGGACACTGACGCACAAAATACACATTCGCCGGCACTTTGACTCGTTTCAAACAATGCGTTTGAAACACATTCCTCATCGCTCCGCTGACTGACCAGTGCCCACAGGTGTTTGAAATTTTGAACCGTTGCCACGATAGTGTAAATATATGGCTTTACAGTAACACCAATGGTAACTTTTTCCAAAATTGATTTTAAAACAAATTTTAAAATTATATTGATTTTCACGATTTTTGATTTTGTTAAAAAGTACAAAATTGACTCTATTCGTGAGTTTTTTTGGCTGATTGAGACAAAATTTTGAAAATCTACGACTTTTCGGTTGTCTATGCATACTTTATTGACAACTTGGCAAAGTTGTATATAGGCAATTTCGGATTCTTCTTGGCCGAGCGAATAGCTATTACGCCAACTGCCAAATGTGTCCTATCCCTCTTAAAATAGGGCTTGGATGTTTAAGACCTTTGAAAGTGGGACGTAAAAACGAAAATATTGACATAAAATCTCAAGGTTCAAATCCTGACGAGACCGACAACCCTGTCTAAATGTTTTCCCCGAGGTTTTTCTCAGTCGAGGGACCCTCCCACAATTGACCTAAATCCAATAGGTATCTAGTTATATACAGAAGAGGGGCTGGGACATGCATTGCACCCTGGACAGGTTTCTCACGGAAAATTATTATTTTGGGACAATCTCGATCGGAATATTTGACAACTGTTGATTGTTGTTAAATGCTGAATTAACAATATAGGCCTAATAGTCAAAATGTATAATATTTATTGTGTATTGTGTTACCATTGATACCGTTAGTTGAGGACGTACGACATGGAAATGAACTCGAAATCGTTGTGAATATTGTGCATAAGTTGCAGTTGTGCAGTTTACCTGCACAACATGACATTGTACGGCATAGAGGTTGCATACCCGGCCAGTTGCAGGGGCATCTTAGGATGTAAGAATTTAGAATTCATACCCTTGAGAACCTGACGAACAGACAGACAGACAGAAGTTAATTTTCTCGACAATCTATTTCGCGATTCAAATATTCGACGGTTTACAAATTGCAATCACACAAGATCAAGCTCAAACTCAAGTACATAATATCATTGAGTATATAACCATGATGGTTATATACTCAAAGATAATATGGGTTTTACTTACTTTTAGAGGTGGATTTTTGCACACCACTTGGCCATTGAGATATTAATTTAATACACAAAGACTTGACTCAATCCAAATTTGTTGCTAACCCCCTATGCATGCCTCTTAAATTTAATTAAATATATACACAAAACCATGCACAAAACCTTGAAAATCACTATCATCATTGAGTATAGAACATTATTATAGACTCAATGCTATCATTCTATAAAGAGTAACTTTAGAAGACCCGCCAAATTTATTTTGTTGGTACTACTTGGCTGGTTATGAACGTGGTAGTGGTAACACTGAAGGGAAGTGGAAAAATTATCTACTTTTAAGAGGGCAGTGGAGTAAATGCATGTTTTGTTCTCCGAATGTCAATGACATTTTGTTGCGCTATAACTATTTTCGACTCGTTTTGTGCATAATCATCTTTAATCACGAAGAGAAATATTGAAGCCTGTACAATGGCGGCATTGGGACTTCTTACTCAACAGTTAAAAAATGTTAGAATACCTCAACTTGCTGAGAAGATTTACAAAGATGAATGCGTTTATTCTTTCGATACGCCGGTAAGTTAGGTTATGGCTGGCCTAAGTTTTAGGTTTCTGTTGAATCTAGCTAGCCTAGGGGCTTGGGCCTAGGCTCCAGGTGCAAAGGGACTTTGTGGTAATGGGATTAGGCCTACTTAGCCCTCTAACTCTACTGATGTTGTAAAAATTCTGCTGTAGTCACACAATGTCTTGCAATAGCCTAGGCCTAGGGCCTAGCCCCTAGGTATTGTGGATGAAAGCTTAAATTTAAATTTTCTCCAGGAAACAGAATCCGGGCTTTACATCTGCTTGAAGACCTTCCTGGGGTTCGGTCGAGATTACGTCGAACTCTTTCATCGAAAGACTGGGAACTCCGTATTCTTACACATTCATCGCGACAAAAGAGAGGTAATTATATCAATTCCTTCCTTCTTAAACCAAGATATTACCAACCCTCCGAAAATCCCTTCCAGACCAATTTGTGTCCTCGAATTCCAACCTAGGCTTTGTGTGGGGGGCAAAGTCCCAGCTTTCACATGGTATTTTTTCCACTTGTGAAAGCCTAAATAAACATTTTTTTTGGGGTGATTAGGACATTTAGGCTAGGCCTCCATTTAAAAATCGGCCTACCCGGTGCCTGTTTTTAAATGTTATCTCATATGTTATAAATAACTCTCAAGTGACTAAGCCAAGTTAAGGCTAGGTACCTATGTCATATCACAGCAACTACACCTGACCTAGGTAGGCCTACATTAAAAAGCATCTGACACTGACACTAATAAACATCTCAACACATATTGTAAGTTGTAACTAGGAAGCTTTGCAAACACTTTTTCCAGGCGCGTTGTTGGATGAGCATATGTTTTTTAAAAAGATAAAAGCGTAAAATTGCGATTTTCATGCTAAAATATTTTACGATTGCACTCAAATTCCACACAAATATATAAATTCATAAAATTAAGGTTCTGTGAAAATATCATTACAATTGGATAAAGCATGTAGGCCTAGGCCTATGTGTTATACGTCGAAGAATGTTTTAAAAATAAAAATAAATTGCAAAATTGCGATTTTCATAAAAAATAATATTTGGATTGCGCTCAAATTTCATACAAATATATAAATTCATAAAATTAAGGTTCTGTGAAAAAATAATTACAATCGGATAAAGCATGACTGTAGGCCTAGGTGTTATAAGTCGAAGGAATTTAAAAAAATCGAAAATAGGGTAGGGCTAATCGTAAAATTGCAATTTTAATGAGAAATAATTTTTCGATTGCGCTAAAAAAAGTGGCAGTTCTAAGTTCAGAGATTTCAAAGGCCTCCAGAAAATTTCATCGCAATTGGAGTATCGGTTTAGCCGGAATCGTGTTAACAAACAGACAAAAATACAAAAAAAAGAAGAAAAAAAACATTCCGGATTTTTTTCTCCAGTGTAGTGAAATGGAATCTTCGCTTCGCTCGCTACGCTCATCCAACAACAATAGCTTTACGGTACTTTAATATGATCTACTGAAGAGAAATATTGTCAAAAACAAATGACAAAGATTTTGGTGTACCGGTAGTAGGCCCTACCGGTAGAAGAAAGAAGCCCTTAGGTCTAACTTAACGCTAGGTTTTTTGTTTGCACCCACACATGGAGGTCTAGGCCTATGTTGAATTTCAAAAGAAGTCTCTATCATATTAATAGCGAAGCTATTATTGTTACAGAAGGCCGATGGTATTTGATCTCAATGACGTAATATTCAGGCATGGCTGGCTCATAGAGGACAGAGTCTTAAAGTTTCATTTAGACAAGGATTATTTATCAGTAAATCACACACTTCACTCTCTCAACCTATCAGAAGTCACTCGCAACTCGTAAGCTAGCTATCAAGTGGAATTTTGGAGGGTTGGTTTTATTAAATTAGGCTACCATTTCGTGCGATGCTTTTTAAACTACACGCTTCCAGATTCCCGTTACCCAGCAAGGAGATGGACCGGAGAAGAAGATAACCCGTCTGGCGATTGGCGTCGAGGGAGGTTTCGATCCAGAGTCGGGCAAGAAGAGGTTCGATTACGAAGACTCGTACTCTGTCGTTCTGTTGCCGTCATTCTCGAGTCTTCCGTACCCCGACGATACTCTTCCCGAGATCATTCAGTTGTCTGTGAAGGGGGTTCTTGAGGCGGAGTCTGCGAGCAAGCTTGCCGAACTAGAAGCGTTGGCTGGGACGTGGGACGGGGAGGCAAGGATCGTGTCAAAGTGAGTGAATGAGTGGTTCAAGTTTCTGATTGTTTCATTATCTACTTGGGATGATTGTATTGTGTTGTATTATTTTATTTCCATTGACAAAGTCATGGTCAGTTCATGGTCTATATAAAAAAACAAAACCAAAAGCATTTAACAGACATCTAGTACAATGTAATTAGCCTACGTAAGAATATGTTAGGTCTACAGTTGAAGATACCTACGGTAGTAGGTAGGGATGACGAAACCCGACTTTTTTATGACCCGGGTAGGGCCTACCCGTCCACATTATTCGCGGGTTACCCGGGTAGTAACACAAAAAAATCGTGTGGGGTGTCTAATAAACTGCGAATAAACACGCTCATCAATTATCGTAATATCTCAGACGTAATGCTGTTCTATAAACAATGACGCGCCGATGAAGTAGTATTTTATAATCACGAATGAGGAACAGCAGCGGGCCATTAAGATAACACTCGCTGTTCATTGCATCTGCTTTATATCTTGTCACAGTTTAGTCAAGGTCACGATGCGATGTGTTGGCGCGGGGCGTGTGAGGGGGGACTGGAGCCCAAATGCGAGTAAACAAGATAAGGAAAGGCCAGCCTCTGCAGTAGCTACCTCTATTCCCGTGCTTAATTTCATTTATCACCATGGGTGATAGCTTTTGAGTTTTGACTTCTAGCAGATTGAAAACATAAGTGATGTTGTGGTAATTATTTACGCGGTATAATCTCTGGAAGATCGCACGATTGGTAAGGCAGGAGGGGGAGGGGGGGGGCATACTCAACACACTGCCACAAGTCGGCGGCATGAACAAAGGGCATAATAATTCAAAAGAAAAACGCCGCCAAGCACAAAAGACATGAGAAAGCGCATGTTTACATTAGCCTTCCGCCTACAATGTGACACCTCAATTCAGGAACCGGGTTTTATGGGTAAACGCGGGTAGTGGAAACACGTACCCGTACCCGACTTTGTCGGGTGGGCACCCGGTGTCTTCCCTAGTAGTAGGCCCTACCTATTAAAAGGTATGGTACAGATTATATTGATTCATATTTCTCGATTTGGTTAGTCGGGAAACACTCCCGTAGGTGTAATTGTTATTATTTACTACAATTCAGAAATTAAAAAAGTGCACCCCATGTGCCAATGTGTGAGATCCGTGGTTCGATTCCCGGTTGGGGCAGACTTTTGTAATTTCTGAATTGTAGTAAATATTGATTCATATTGTAGATTAGATGTTGGATTATGACCCCCAATCATCCAATCGTAGACGGATCCAATTTTACGGCCAGTCTAAGCCTGATTTTGACATGAACAAGTCACAGCAGTTGGTAGGCCATCTTTCTCAGTATCATTATTCATTAGTGGCTAGTTCATTTCATTTCATTTCATTTTATTGTCTTGTTTTGTATACCTAATACTAGCATATTATCTTTGAGTATGATGTGAAGTATGATATTATGTTACAATGTTATGACAAGATAAACAAGTTAAACAATACATTATAAGCTAGCTAGTTATTAAACAAGTCTTTTCAAAAGACTAAGACTTGAATTAGGATGTATAGAAAATACTAAAACTAATTAACATTAATTACAAAATACACATGCCTGCATGAGAAGCTGATAAGACTAGACCGGCTTGAATGGGACAGAGAACCCTATGAACATCTCAAGACACAAAAAACATTCATTACAGCAGTAAAAGAGGTGAAGGAAGGTCTCATCGGGCAATTGAAACACACAGAGAGAGAAAACATCCCCCTACCAAATATAAACATTGCCATACTAGACGTACTACATGAATTGACAGTGGATGGACTGGGCAAGACAAAGGCATCCTACATAGACGAGGAGTTGAGAAAACTAACAATAACTCACATACACAAGAACTACCCGGAAAAGGATTGGCTACACATTTACACGGATGGATCGGCTACCCCAGGTGAGGGACAAGCTGGGGCAGGCATATATTGCAGAGAGTTTGAGGAATCTCACCCTGCAGGGGAAAATGGTAGCTGCTTTGACGGAGAATTGACTGCTATTCTTAAAGCCCTGTACAAAGTTAAAGACTGCCGCAGTGATAAAATTGTAATTTTAACAGACTCAAAAGCAGCAATACAAGCCATAGTCAACAAGGAAGTGGCAGATTCTGCGGTAAGGCAGTGCAAATTACAAATCCTAAGACTGCACAATGCAAACAAGATAATTAAGCTACAATGGATACCATCACACTGCAATGTATATGGCAATGATAAAGCGGACTTCTTAGCTAAGAAAGGGAGCAAAATGCTACAACAGAGCAAACCGATAACTTACAGCTCAGTTAAAGCCCATGTAAATGCTGCAGTTTCTAAGAAAATTAGACAAGAATGGGTCAAAAAGGGACAAGACAAACCATGGCAGGTGTACACCACGCAGCCAAGTAAACCCAAAAGAATATATGATAGGCGAACAGAAACAGCACAGTTCAGGTTGAAGACTCAACATGACCTTCTAGGGAAGCATCTGCACCGAATAGGCGTGTTTGAAACCAGTACCTGCAGATTATGCGGAAATGGTGAACATGACAGACGACATCTATATACCTGTGCCAGTCTGGCAAATGAGCGTGACGCAATGCCCAACGGCATGAAGAAGGAGGAAAGGGAGGCTCGTCTCTATTGGTTGACTAGATCAAGCATGATGGCATCATAGGCCAAATGTGGGCATATGAGAAGAAGAAGAAGAAGAAGAAGAAGACATTTACTACAATACAATTATACACAATAAAAATGTATACTTTTACACTAATATAAGATAGGCTACTAGATAATATAAGTCTAGGCATCGATAATAGGGTGACGTGGGGTAAAATGAGGCATGTCAAAAAGTGGGCTAAAAATGAGACATTGGTAAATTATATGTTAAATCATTCATTTAAACATATATGTTGCATTAACATGAAAACTATGTGCATAGTCTATGTATTCATATATGTGGTGTAATGGTACTTGCTTTTTTTCTTAAAATTATTTTCACTTTTCATATGCCCTTGTATTTTTTAACAAAAATCTTTTTTATACTTTGTGAAGCTTTAGACAAAATTCAGAAAATTAATAGTTGTTAGGCCTACTAATGACGTAAAAATAGGTGCATGTAGACATTTTTAATGAAACATTATATCTAGACCACAAAAATTTAGGTAGAAACCGGAAGACTGTGCACCCCAAAATGTATAGGGGGGAAAAATGAGACACCATAAAGGGAAAAAATGAGACACCTTGATGGGGAAAAGTGAGACTGTTGGCTATACTTTAAATTGAAATTTTATAATATATTGTAGGCTGTGCAAATGCACAGTTTGATACACTGATTAGTCTTCATATCGTCTGAATCCTACATTGTTAGAAAAATATAGGGCTAAGGTCTTTAGGCCTAAAGAAAATTGTTAAACTCTGGTTGAGAACAACGTTGAAGAAAATATGCCTAATGATGAAGACCTGCAACAAGAGATTCCTAGTAGTGAGGACACCACTAGCTCTGTTAGGCCTAGGCCTACTCAAGATCTCCAATCTGAAATAAGTAGGCATACCCTTGAATATCCCATTGCCAGTACTTCGGGAGTTCAATTAGACCTAGCAGTGACGACGCCTACGTCTTTTGAAGACTTTTGCTTAAAAAGATTGGTCGTACACCAGCACAGCAAAAACCAAGTTAGGAAAATTGATATGAACGCAAAAGTAGTAACGACTGAAGAATTCCTAATTTCAATAGAAGAAAGGAATGCTAAAAAGACAAAAGTAAAGAAAATAGTTGCTAAACCACCTCCTAAAAGTGAAAAAGGTCAATCAAAGAAGCCATAAAAGAAAAATGTATTGGTTGATATTGATGAAACTGATGACGACTCTTCTTGGGTTCCAAGTGGAGATAGTTTGGATGATTTCAAAGTTAAACTGACTGACGAGGAAAAACAAAAACCCTCAGGAAGTTGAAATGATTGACGAGAAAGAAGAAAACTCGCAGACTACTCCACCGGTTAACACAGAAATTATGCTGGCAGTGGATGACTATTCTAGTCCGTTTTGCATCTAAAAAGACTATTTACTGCTATCTGTGTGTAGTGCAAGAAATTATGAATGATAACGAAGCCTCTGTTATGGCATTTCGTATGGTGAGTGACAGAAAAATATTTTGAACTGAAGAAAATGATACAGAGCTACAAACTGTACAATTCAAACAAATCACTACGATACAATAAAGAAATTGTCCACACCCAAAGTGGAGTTACGTGGAGCGAGAATTAAATACCAATTTAAGGATGAAGTAGATGTTTATGAAAAGCCATAGGCCTTTGCTTAATAACAGAATCCACTTTACTTATGTGTAAGACTGATATTTTTCAATTTTGTTTTGCCATGTAGGCCGTAGTCCACGTAGGCCTAGGCCTACAAGCAGAATTTGATTTAAATAGTACACTGTTTGAAGAAATAGGCCCCCTAGCCTATAATTTTTAATGTTCTGCCTATAACTTTATTTCTTTGCGGCAATTTACTGCTGCCAGATGCACAGAAATTCTGTATCAAAGTTATACTTAAATAGTTAGTGTTGGAAGATGTTATCAGTATTCAAAAAGTGATGTTGGATATTCTCACTTTTCTTTGTAAATGTTCACTATTTTTTTATTGAAAAAGTATAATAAAAACCTGGTTGAAACTAATGGCAGTGTATCATATTTGGACCCCCCTGTCTCATTTTTCGCCTCATAACACCACACCTTCATTTCCTATGGGAAATATATGTGCTGGAAGTCTGTGTCTCATTTTTTCCCTATGGGTGTCTCATATTTCCCCGTTTCTGAGGTAAATTATGAGACACTCTGTGACAAGCACAGTTTGATATGCTGATCATGTTTGAGTGTTTGCCCACTGAAATTGAATTGATAAAGGTGTACATTACCACCTAAAGTAGGAGCCCTACCTTTGTCCTCAATATTGTACCTCCTAGAGTTCAAATTATGCGATTTTGTCTCATATTTACCCCACCTCACCCTATGTAAAATAAATTGTATTTTCAAGACATATTATCATTGTCCGCCAAGAAATCCTTAATATCGTAGTATTCTTTTTCAACAAGAAATGTCCTAAGATCCTTTTTAAATGTATCAGTTGGTTTGTTTTTGATAATGGCAGGTAGCTTATTAAAAAGGATTATTCCTGCATATGTGGGGCTTTTCTCATATACAGCCAGCCTATGGGATGTCACAAACATATCATTTTTCCTCCTAGTATTGTAATTATGAATATTGGTGTTTTTTTTTATATCTTCCCTATGATTAATTAAAAATAATATTACTTATAATATACTTTTTTACTACTACTAATAGCTTAATATTATTAGTAATAGTAGTCTACTATTACTAATAATATTAAGCTACTTGATGAGCGACCAAGGTCCTGTTTGGCCGAAACTCTTTTGATCTCTTCGTGTTGTATATTCTTAGTATTAATTAATAATTAGGGATGTCATAGGGTGGGTAGGGCCTCCATCTATCCGAACCATATAGTACTAACCGAATTCATTTTAAGGATTCAAATCTTTCTTGGGTAGTTATTTGTTTGATGAAATTACCACAACTGTTTTTTGAGAAATGACATTGGAACACCTGCTCGCGGCTGGCGGCAATGATTACTCAATCGAGCACTCAGCCCTCTCACTAGCCTCGTCTCAGTGCAGGGCCGTATTAAGAGATTTGGAGGCCGGGGGCTAATTTTTTTGGAGGCCGTTTTGTTAACTTAATCTGTTGACTTTATACCCCCCTCCTCCCCGAGTGTGAAACGAACTGTGGAGAGTTGAAGAGCGGCTAGTTTCAAACCGGCTACTGATTATTCTATTCTATGTAGTCCCTAGTTTAAATTTATTAGAATGATTAATACTCTATAAATAGCTGTTGTACTTATACCTAGAAATATTTCATCCGAAATTTATACTTACGGAGGGGTATACAGAAGTCACTTTTCAGTTCAGTTCTTGATACATTAAAAATACTTCTTTCTGCATTTTGTTGATGCAAATTCTTCTACCGTCTTTTCAAACGACAGCCGCCGAAGAACGTCATTTTCGATGGACATTAGGACTAGTGAATTGTGTCTCACTTCACCCATTGTTGTGCGCAAGCGGTTTTTGATCAAACTCAATTTAGAAAATGAACCTTCAGCTTCACAATTAGCCACTGGTATTGTTAGATACAAACGTAAGGCAATAATATTGCCTACATATGGAAATGTATTTTCAAGATCGTTTTGTATGATGTGTTTGAGAATTACTTGAGCGTTATTATTATTTAGATCTGCATGTTTTAATGTAACAGCAAAACTGTTTCAGTTCATCAGGAAATGCAGCGACGAGATCATATTGGTAGAAAATTACTAAATTTTCCGCAGCAATCTGATCATCGTAGGACAGTTGTCGATTGGTCATTCGTGATAAAAACCCAAATTTTGAACACAGTTCTGAATAAACTTCAATTCGTTTAGTAATCTCATTACCGTAAAGGTCAACAATTGTGTCGAAGGTTTCTACGTATTTTGAATTTATCCTTTCCTTATAATCGAAGATCAGTTTTTCCATCTGGATATTTTGACACACGTACTCTTTTATCTTCATCAGCATATGTTGGGTTTACACTTGTGCTCAGCTTTGTTGCCCGAGTTTAGTAGGCCTACTTACCGCTAATTTTCAAAATCTACACAATTAAATCTACCAGTTTTCCATCCTTTTAACCCGGGTAAAAAGCTGCCTTATTTCGTTCTGAATTAATAGAATTTTTCCTTATTATTATATATTATATATATTATTATAGAGGAATAACGCTGATGACTGATGGGCCAGTGTGCAAAGATATACGAGAAAATACTAGATCGAAGACTACGACAACAAGTAGAGCCAAGTTTGAGAGAGGAACAATATGGGTTTAGAGCTGGCCGCTCAACCATAGATCTCATATTTGCGCTCAGACAAATAATGGAAAAAAAGTGGGAAAAGGGAGAAGAAATGTTCATGGTATTCTTGGATGTAGAAAAAGCATATGACAGTGTCCCAAGAGCAAAAGCTTGGGAATGCTTAAAAGATGCAGAAGTAGAACAGAGTCTAATAACAAGAATTCAAAGCACATATGTCACAACAAAGAGCTGTGTTCAAACACCATTTGGTAGAACTACTTGGTTTGAAATAAACGGTGGGCTACGGCAAGGTAGTGTGATGTCACCTACATTATTTACCGTTGTTATGGATAACATACTGCGTAAAGTTGAACCCACAGAAAGTGAAACGTCTAAAACTATGATATTTGCAGATGATATAGTGAGATGGGGAGATACCATTGAAGAAGTACAGAAGAGCGTAGATAGATGGAATGAGGAAACACTGAAGTTTAACATGAAAATAAGCATTGAAAAGAGTGAAACATTAATAGTAACGAAGAAAAGTAAACAAAATCAAAAGAAGATAATACTACGGGGTGAAGAGCTGGCCATTGCAGAAGCATTTAAATACCTCGGAAGTATACTAACAAAGGACGCAAAAATAGATGCTGAAATATCAAGGAGAATTATATTAGCAGACAAATTTTACCAAAGTGTACGTAAACTATTATGGAAAGAAGAAATATCATCCAGGTGCAAGATGTTTTGTACAAAATGTATTTCCTCCCAATAATATCATATGCATCCGTGACATGGACAATAGGAGGAAAGGAAGACAGCAGATTACAAGCAGCAGAGATGAAATTTTTAAGAAGTTCTGTAGCCTTAACAAAAATAGACAAGGTACGGAGCAAAACAATAAGAAACAAACTAGGAGTGGAAAGTTTACGAAATAAAATAGGAAAAGAAAGACTTCGATGGTATGGGCACGTACGAAGAATGAAACAAGATAGAATACCAAGAAGAGAATTTGAACACACATGGGGGGGAGTAAGAAGAGTTGGACGCCCAAGAGATAGATGGAGGGACCAAATAAAATGGAACATTGAAGAAAAAGGAAAATCATGGGAAAGAATTAATGAAGAAAGACTCTGGGAGGATAGAAAGAAATGGAGAGAACTGGTAGAAATGCCTGTCATAGAAGACATCGAAGTAGATGAGGAGGTGTTGAGCCTGGCTAGCAAACACTGAAAGTCCACAGCCCGAGAAATTGGTGATACGTCACCCCCCGACCTGGCTTATGTTGGAACCGGGTGTTTGATTATTATTATTACATTCTAATGATTAGAAGAATTTTTGTAATGGTTAAAAAAAAAAATTGTGTATCAAAACACAAAAATACACACATTTCCGGGATGTCCCGGATATTTTGTTTGTCTGTAGTAGATTCAATTTGAATGTGTAAACAAAATGGAAAAAAAGAAAAAATTGCAAAAAAATCTAATTTTTTAAAATTAAATAAAATTTTGGATTTTTTTTCTTCAAATTTGATGTCATTTTGGAATCCAAAATCAGCATTTATTCCTAGAAGATCATGGGAAAAACCAAATAAAAAATCCAAAATTCTTTAAAAAAATCATGAATTTCAAATTGCAAAGGTAGAAAGCAAAATTTTGGGTCCCACCTTATTGCCCTATAAAGGGTTAAATTAGCTGCAGTTGTCATCAGCAGGTGACGAGTTTTGTCGCCCCCAGCCCTTCAGGCTGAGCTTTATGTTCTCTATGCTTTACCAACCTGTCAACCCTTCTCCAATCTAGAAACTAAACTAGCCAGTTGGCCTTTTCCAAACTAATTGTTACAACGGGTTTATGATTGAATTTATTTTGGTACGGTATGCATTCAGCTGACAATAGTCTCGGGCTAGGCAATGATGTTTAACATCTATAGTAGGCTAGATCGCCAGTCTCCAATACGTCCGCACACGAGCATAGCAAATTGAAGCGTCAATCTGCCATATTCAAGATGGTGATTTGGCATTTTTACTTTTAATTTATGCTTTTTTAAATGCAATAAACTAAAAAGTATTTTACTGGATTGTTTGATATGGTTTTAGCTTGTGCAGCATTGGAATGCACAAATAGAAACAATAATAAGAAGTTATTGCATAATGGAATTCAGTAATCATTTCTTGTTAATGGCTAATATGCTCACCTGTCAATCTGACAGCCATCTTGAAAAATATTTGAGCTACAAATCGCTCCCATCTATTTTAACATGCAAACTGCCCTTTTCAAGATGGCTTCAAATTGTCACGGAAGTGGCCAATGACTGGGGATCTAGTCTACTATAGATGTTAAATATCATTGCATTCAGCTGACAATAGTCTAGCCTAGGTATTCTGAATCTGTATCCCTAATGATTACTCTTATCTTATGTAACTAACTAGGCATGCGGCCAGCCTGATGCCTATCCCTGGGCTAGGTATTGTGAATCTGTAGCCCTAATGATTACTCTTATCTTATGTAACTAACTAGGCATTCGGCCAGCCTGTTGCCTATCCCTGGGCTAGGTATTCTGAGTCTTTAGCCCTAATGATTACTCTATCTTATGTAACTAGGCATGCAGCCAGCCTGATGCCTATCCCTGGGCTAGGTATTCTGAATCTGTAGCCCTAATGATTACTCTCATCTTATGTAACTAGGCATGCGGCCAGCCTGATGCCTATCCCTGGGCTAGGTATTGTGAATCTGTAGCCCTAATGATTACTCTTATCTTATGTAACTATCTAGGCATGCAGCCAGCCTGATGTCTATCCCTGGTCTAGGTATTTGAATCTGTAGCCCTAATGATTACTCTCATCTCATGTAACTAGGCATGCGGCCAGCCTGATGTCTATCCCTGGTCTAGGTATTCTGAATCTGTAGCCCTAATGATTACTCTTATCTTATGTAACTAGGCATGCAGCCAGCCTGATGTCTATCCCTGGTCTAGGTATTGTGAATCTGTAGCCCTAATGATTACTCTCATCTTATGTAACTAGGCATGCGGCCAGCCTGATGTCTATCCCTGGGCTAGGTATTCTGAATCTGTATCCCTAATGATTACTCTTATCTTATGTAACTAACTAGGCATGCGGCCAGCCTGATGCCTATCCCTGGTCTAGGTATTGTGAATCTGTAGCCCTAATGATTACTCTCATCTCATGTAACTAGGTATGCAGCCAGCCTGATGTCTATCCCTGGTCTAGGTAGGGATGTAAATGGGAAATATTTCCACGGGAAATTTTCCGGAAATGGAAATATTTCCGGAAATTTTCCGAGTTTATCTTTCCGGAAAATTTCCGGAAATATATTTTAAATTTCCCGCACAAAATGTAGCAAAGATGTAAAGGAATGAGGTGGGCAGTGCACTTGGAAATAATGCTAATATATAGTTTCCAAGCTCATGACACCCAGCTTTTTCCATTTCCCTTTTGTTCTTATTTTTATTACTTATGAATGAATGAGTTATGCATGTACCATGTGCACATCAAGTTGAATTAAGTTATTCTTAAGTTATTCTTAATGCAGTAAAATACCTAGATATTAACTGGCCACATGGTCCAAGCAACCAAGGCAACAAAAAACAAGAAGAAGAAGGGTTGATCTACATGTGAATGTGACAAGTGACAAGTTCACATTGTATTAATTGTTTTAGTGTAGGCCTAGGCCTAGTTTGTAAGTTTGCAGTATGGGGAAACATCAAAATAAACTAATAAGAAGTTACTTTATAAAACAACCACAAGTTAACACTAAAAATGATTCCTATGGGTGCAAGTTCTGTGCAAAACTGTATATCATGAATGTTACAAGGATGCGAAAGCACTTGGAGGGGTGTTTTAAATGTCCTTCAGATGTTAAGAAAAAGTTTAAGCTCACACAACACGCTACCAGTGGCAGTGGGTCTCATCATCCTGCATACAGACTCAGGTAACCGTATCCTTACACTCCACCACATTATATTTGCAATTTGCATGTATTTTAGGCACGGAAATATTTCTGGAAATATTTCCGGAAAATTTCCGGAAAATTTCCGAGATTTATCTTTCCGGAAATTTTACATCTCTGGGTCTAGGTATTGTGAATCTGTAGCCCTAATGATTACTCTTATCTTATGTAACTAACTAGGCATGCGGCCAGCCTGATGTCTATCCCTGGGCTAGGTATTGTGAATCTGTATCCCTAATGATTACTCTTATCTTATGTAACTAGGCATGCGGCCAGCCTGATGTCTATCCCTGGTCTAGGTATTGTGAATCTGTATCCCTAATGATTACTCTTATCTTATGTGGGTCATTCTCGTATAAATGGAAGAAAACATTTTTTTTTTTTTTTTTTTTTAATATTGCTTAAAAGTCTTTTTTTTTTTTTTTTTTTTTTAATGATTGTACTACTAGAATTCCAATAAAGTTACCAGCAAAGATCAAAACCAAATATCTTTGGATTCCAAGAGCACTTATGACTTTTACAAGCCAGGGGGATCTAGGGGGATGATGCGGTAATAGGGGAATGACGGTGAGAAAAAAACACTTACCTTACAAACTGATGATATTATTCTTATTCTGCCAAATACTTTACTGTAATCACTTCTAGCAGCTAGGGTGTCTTTGACATCACTCAAGCCAAGAAGACAGAGAAGGTGGGAAAGTATACATTACCAATTCACCAACAAAAAAACTCCACTAAAGAAGGTTCTAGGGGAATGATGGAAATTGCTTGGGACAAACTTTGAAGGGCCATAGTAAACTCAAATCAACTTGAAATGTAAAAAGTAGTTACTTTTATTTTAAAGTAACCATTTAAGACCAATTTATGACCAATGGCAATAGATTTTAAAATATACTAGAATGAGGGTCCCCAATTTGATCTTTAGAATGTTGTTTGGGACAACCTAGGGGAATGATATTTATGGGCTGTTTTGCTCTACCCTCAACATATTCTGATGGGAAAAAATATTTTATTTATTGGAAACACTTGCCAGATGACCTCTTTCAAATAATGCAGAAATTTTTTTTTGAAAAAATTAATTAATCTTGGAGAAAAAAGCCAAAGACAGGAATATTCCATTTATACGAGAACGACCCATGTAACTAACTAGGCATGCGGCCAGCCTGATGTCTATCCCTGGTCTAGGTATTCTAAATCTGTATCCCTCATGATTACTCTTTATCTTATGTAACTAGGCATGCAGCCAGCCTGATGTCTATCCCTGGTCTAGGTATTGTGAATCTGTAGCCCTAATGATTACTCTTATCTTATGTAACTAACTAGGCATGCGGCCAGCCTGATGTCTATCCCTGGTCTAGGTATTGTGAATCTGTAGCCCTAATGATTACTCTTATCTTATGTAACTAACTAGGCATGCAGCCAGCCTGATGCAAGTGCCCAACGGGAAGCGCATCCCGCCGAGCGGGTGGCAATGTGAACAGTGCGACCTCACCACCAACCTCTGGCTCAATCTCATCGACGGCTCCATTCTTTGCGGAAGGAAGTTCTTCGACGGGACGGGCGGCAATGACCACGCTGTAAGTACATCTTTAGCGCTCTGTATTTAGAAACATCTTACAATAGGCCTATGTGATGAAAGTAGGCCTATGTACTCCTCAGAGTGCAAAAGTATTGGGTGAGATTTTTATTGCAGTGGTCACACAGATTTGTATAAGACTGGCATTTATTTATCTGTGGCAAAACAAAAATAATAAAAGGTCAGTAGGGATGGCAAAAAGCGTTTAAAATCCTATAAACGTTTAACCTCGTTACACCCCACCCCTAATTTACCCCCGTGCTCACATTAAAATGATGATTTGGTTCCATTCTCTTCAACGCATTAACTGAAATTGAGTTTACAGCGATATTTTTATAATTATCATAGCAAGTTGAGTAACTTGGAAGCTCTAGTGATTATCTCTCCCTTTATGATTTGGGGATAGTGTGTCGATTGTGTAGTTGTTATTGTATCGGTCTAAACTTTGCAAATGCTAGAAAAATGTTGTCGCCTACTTGATTGCACTACTACTTACAAGCTAATTTCTTTGGCCAAGCCAAAAGGTATTGTATTTAAACAATGGACACAATAGGCCTAAGCTTAACAATTGATGGCTACTTTTATCTGCATTTGAGTTTAAAAATTAGTTGCCTGGCAATAGTTAAATTTAAAATTAGTTTTATGGGTTTGGTGCTTTGTACCTACATGTAATCTAGCCTCCAGATTATTTTAACTTTTAAGCCATGAAATTATGCAAATGTCATTAAATTGGATCACAGGTAATGAGAAAATGTTGATTTAACTTAAAATTTATTATAAAATATCAGATTTACTCATTGAAAGCCCCAGGGCTACTAACTTGTAAAATAATCCCATGCATACAAACAAGTAGAAACGTAAAAAGACAGCCTAGCCTTAAGGCTCGTTTACAATCACTTAACAACACGTTGAAACATAACGTCAGAAAGTTGAAACCTTTGGAAATAGTGGTGTTGTTTACAATCACATAGCAAGTAACGCAACGCGTATGAAAAAGTTGACCCAATCTCAACTTAACCATACGTTGCGTTAATTTTATTCTCATTTTAGCCAATGAGAGCCCGTTTCCGAGTCTTCCATTGTTGTGTTGTTATGTGATTGTTTGTAATGCCCAGTTCACAGAGAGTCGTAGTCGTAGTCGTACGCAATGGTTTTAACAAAGAGCTTCGCGTAAAGATGGTCATTTATTGTCTAAGCTCTTTGGCATTTGGATGTGACGTCATCCATGTAAAACCTTGATAGAAAAGGGAACCGGAAGTAGTCTCTCAATTGACTCTCAACATAGTAGCGCAACTGACTCGAGTAGGTATCATCTCATTGGTCGGTTGTAAGTGACGTTTCAAGCTCTGATTCGCTCGTCGTAAGAATTTGTTGTTTACCATACGACGTGTTCCCTATACTTTACCATTGCTTGTGACTAGGACTACGACTACGACTTTATGTGAACTGGGCATAAACAACACATCATCAATTACTCACATAACCTACAATTGTGAACCATGGATGATGCTTAATTGATTGAACTGGTGCAAATGTGTCCTAATGTTAATGACAAGGAGATAAATGATTTTAAAGATTCTATTAAGAACCAAACTCGTGGGCCGATATTGGTCGCTTTCTTAAGTACTTCGGTAAGTCAATATAGGAATTTTGACACATAAACTTTGACACGTGCTTAATTTTCAACTTGTTATGTGATTGTAAACACCACAATGATATTGCCCGTACGTTATGTTTTAACGTGTTTTTAAGTGATTGTAAACGAGCCTTTACACTCTGAATAGTACATAGTTTAGATCTAAAAGGGGCAAGGTTATCTACTTTTCTTCATTTGCACGGGAACTTCTTCGGTTCATGGCCCCTCATAAACCAACTTGTTTTTCCTTTTTTTAAAATGTATGTTGATACTGCGCGTAAAACTATTAATTAAAACTACAAAACCTTTAGGCCTAACGTTTCTGTCATTGGCAAAACTCCTTTTCGGTTGAAAGTCCTTTAGCTTATATTTAAAAAAGAAACTTGAAAGGTTTTCTACTTTTTCTTTCTTTTTTTTCACGCAAATGGTAAAACAAAAATTTGGGACCCATGAACCGAAGAAGTTCTTATTTGTGCACAAAAAATGTAGGCTACGTGAAGAAATCACTTTGCCCTCTGACTGCCTCAAAGTCAAGCTTGGTGCATGGAATAGACCATTTTCAGAATTAACTGTGCATGCGCACTCCGTTGCAAAGCATTGTGGCCCGGGAGAAAGGGCCGTTACATGCTAAATGCCATACGATTGGGATTGTGGCGGACTGCACTGCCATTGTTGGAAACGCAGTACTCCACACACCCGAGCATATGGCATTTAACATGTAAATGCCCTTTCTACCACAATAAATAAATAAAATAAATAAATAAATTGTATTTTTAGAGTCTACCCACTCAGTTATATAACTGATTTTCAATGGGGGACAGTAAATCAAAGCGACCAAGCCAACCCTGTAGGCCCTGACGCAATCGACGATGCTTTGCCCAGCGCCCTGCTGGGGATTTTGAAAATCGTCTATTTGCACAAATTATACATCCTACAAAACACAATTTATGGTTAGGTATAATGTACCCTCTAGAGGCACTAGTTGCAAATTCAATTTTTTAACTAATAAAATGTTGGCCTTCATGTAAAAAAAGTAGCCTAGAATAAAATTAATTGAAATTAATAAATTGAAATAAACACAAATGGAAATCGTTCTACGACGAAATTTACGATTAGCTCACAGTCACGAATGAAGAGAAAGAAAATAACTGATAGGCCTACTGATTGCTGATGACTTAAACAACAAATATGACACTTATGTCCATTGTATTGACTTCAATAAACCATAAAATCAATATTGTGCAGAATATTTTTTGGTAAGTTTGAGAAAGGACACTTGTCCACAACTTTAATTAATTCATAATTACCACTTAGAAATATTTTTTGACAATCCGATGTTTGTCAAAGGACCTAGTGGTTAAGGTCTTTCAGCCAACACATAAGACCGAAACTGATTTTAATTAGGTATTGATTAAAACAGTTTTTATTGATTATCTCAGAACTATGTTTTATGGACATATGCCCTTTCTGAAACTAGCGATTCAAATGTAGAGCTTACCAGGCCTAGTGAGAGATACATGGCCCATGGGTCGTAGTAGCGTGTGAGCCGCATGTTGATGGTTACAGGTGGAACACTACGCGGAGACGCACCACCCTCTCGCCGTGAAACTGGGAACCATCACCAACGACGGCAAGGCCGATGTTTTCAGCTACGACGAGGATGAGATGGTTGAAGATCCGAACCTGGTCCAACACTTGGCGCACTGGGGCATCAACATCGCGCAGATGGAGAAGGTGAGTCAACTGTGAACTAGAAGGGATCTGCGGATCACAAAATTTCAGGAAATCGATTTACCGGTCCCCGTTTTATTTTGGTCTTATTCAATTCCCCAAAAAATATATTGGACAAGTAGTTAAGTATAATGGAGTGGCTGTTCTAGATTTACTCGTATAGGCCTACTGAGATACAAATACAAGATAGGTAGTACAACCTCTTGGTGGAGGTGTCGGTCCAGACTAGGCACCCCTCCATGTACGTTAATTAATTGGTAGGGCCATCTGCATTCTTTGGTTGGAACCACTTTATGTTTGTTGCTCTGAAGGCCTACATCATAGTTTGCCTAAACCTGGTCTTGTGGTCAGGATCTATTGCAGTGGCGGGCATGTGAAAAAATGTGAAAAATTAGGCATTGTGTGAAAAACCTGTGAAAAACCTGTAGGCATATCTTTTTTAATTTTGTGTGAAAAAATTTAAAAATTTGATATTATTGTAAAATCATTAGGCCTACCAGTAAAACATTAGCTATGAACCTATGATACTTTAAACAAAATGTCCAAAATAAAATTAAAATACCGGTGTTAATATGTAGGGCCTAGATAGACATATTTTGCTCTCAACACTGCATACTGAGTGGTTTATATTTACCCCCTACGGCAACTCACTGCCTCCTAGTTAGTAGTTAATCATCTAGATGCAATGTTGTGTAATACTATGTAACTAAAGGCATCTTGACTATAATTTCTGATCTAATAAAGTTTTCTTGCCTCTTCCAGACGGAGAAGTCCATGGTCGAACTGGAGCTGGATCTGAACCAGCGCTTCGGAGAGTGGTTCTCGCTGCAGGTGAGTTGTTTGAGGCCTGCGACTAAAGCCTCGTTCTCATGACGACGAGCGAATACAAGCGAATGGGTTCTAGACCAATCAGAGGGCTAGGACCATGCGACCAATGAACAGCGCAACCAAAGTTGAGATCATTTTAACATGTGATCGCTCGGGCCCGCATTTCGCTTATCGACATGAAAACTAGGCTTGAGAGTTGAGAGCAGGCCTAAGTGATGGTTAAACTTTTTAAACTAAAAGTACAATATACTCACTGATAACTAGAGTTGCTATTCGGTATATTGATAAATTGATAATCGCGCTATTTACCTACTTCAAATTATTGATTCATGTCATTATCCATCACCGGGTCTTGGTTTACACAATATAATGAATAATAATTTGTATTGAGTCCCCAGCAGTATACAATGTTTCAGTGGTGACGTAACCAAGCAACCAGCACTAGCCCTACGAATCGACGATGAACGATACACCAAAATAGAATTTTTTATAGGAAATATGCAATCTGATATGGCAGTGCACACCGAATCAACGCAATCACAGTCGATTAGAACAACTTTAATTATTATGTAGGTCGTTGGCTAGAACGCTTCAAAGTCACCACTTAAAAATTCCCTTAGCAGAACTCGGGACTTGGGGCTAAGACCAAATCGAAGTCCAAAGATGAATTTTTTTAAGGGAATCGAACCTGGACCTTCTCATGAATGCAATGCTAATAACAGACCAACGGCAATCACAAAAAGAAAACTTTTCGACTTCTTCATCTTCCTCAATTGCAGAAGCTTAAACACATCTTCTCCAACTCTCTCTTTTGTCTAAGTTTCTGCTACTTTAAAGCCAGTTACAACCTACACTTGTTGACGCGATGTATAAGCAGGCCATCGAAAATTGTTTCCGCTTCTCACACTGAAATATCTTGAACTTCCAACTCAACCATTGAAGTTTCTGGCAAGTATGTTACACACGAAGTTGAAGAGTTAGATCTTGTGTGCATGTGTCACAAGATGTTGATGACGTCAACAGTTGCTGAGTGACATATTTGTTGGTCAATAGTTGAGTATGCGTAATCTTTATATGGACGTATGGGTGAAAGATGTCTATACCGTCTTCGACGCTCAGAAGTGCTGATACATTTGTTTGTTGTGTCCATTCGGATGGTAACTTATGACGTCAATTTGAGAGGTGTAGGCATACAGCACTATAAAGTGCAACATTGTTTGTAGGAGAATGAAGCCTCGATTGGAGTAATTTACACTAAAAGGTTATAAAAATCGTACTCAATATAGATTATAAGACAAACAATAGGGATGGCATGAGTTAAAAAAGTAAAAAGTTTTCCCAACCTGGACTCGAACCGGCAAACGCAGAGTCGTGGCGGCTTAGAGCGGTACTCATGAGCCCGTCAGATATGCACGCAGACTCGAGATGAGCATAAAAGCTTCGGAATGGCAATTACGACACTGTTAACTCTTTTAAAGCCTTTTGCAAATATTTCTTGAATGTAATTTGTTATTATTATTTATTGTCTTGTTTGTTTGCTCTCTACTGGGCGAGACCTTCAAAATCTCTGTGCTTGGAAGCAATGTTTAATATTTCTCATGAAAATCGTACTTTTACAAGTTTTTCGATTTTTAATGCGATATTTTCGTGATATTTGAGCCGATTCTGACCAACGGGTGTGGTTACAACATATTTTACATGGACATTAAGGTCATGGTGATGTACCGTAGTGCCTTTAAAAACAAAATGTTGAAAAAGTTAGCCAGATTTCATAGAAATGTTTTAATTATTTTAATATTTATTTACAGGTGTATAAATAACAAGTAACCATGGAAACTTGACAATAATCCCCCACAATGCATATAAAAAGCAAGTCTTTGGTTTGGTTTATTTGGATTAAGGACGCGTCAACCGTTAGATCATAATGCACCACTCTAACCTGGGGGGGGGGGGGGAGGTAGGGCCCATGCTGGTCAGAACCAGCCACAGGTAAGGAGAGGAAAGGGGGCTCTCACGTCGCGGTTGTCATTGTCTTCGTCATCGTTTGTGGTGTCATTGTCGTCATCGTCGTCGAGGGGTCGTCAAGGGAAGGGGGCAAGGTCCCCGACGACGATTGCCAGAGCTCGCCTCTATTTTCGAGGAGTAAAATACTACCCTTAATACTAGCTGATGTTTGCGAGGTGGACTTTTTCTCTTGAATCGCCTTTTACGATTAGCAGAGCCATGCTCTGGGCGCAGACGGAGTGCCTGGAGATATTTTAAATTCTATTTTAAATTGTTATTAGATGAGTGAGGAACGAAACAAAGTCTAGAACGCTACTCGATTGGGCCTTGGTCGTGACTATTGTCTGTATGTTAAATGTTAAAATAATGTTTGTCTGTCTGTTTGTCCGGGCTCATATATCTGAACGGCTAAATAGATTGAGCTGAAATTTTAAACAGACATCCGTGATCAGGTAGCTTAAAACTGCTCACAAAATGAGCACAATCTATTTTGATTTAAACCTACAAGAAATAATAAACTGAAAAATGGGACTAAAATGAGTAGGAATTCTTTTAACGACAATGGTTTTGCTTTTGAAAAAATCACTGCCTCTTAGATGTTACTCGGTTGCAATGGAGGCAGTGGAAGAAATATTTGTAATGCAGTTATGCAGTGACCAAAGAGTATCAAAATTTGCATGTTCAAGGTACCCCCAAATTCCGCTGGGAGATTGAGTAAACCTTGCAATCTTTACTCGTATTTCGTACTGGCTATGTTTTCCATAGTATTGTCAGAGTTGATCTAGACTAAACTGCATAGAATGCATTTCAAAACATGTTTAATATTTTTTTAAATACAATCCATAAACTACAAAATCTTATCCAACCAGTGGATTAAACCCAGGTCTCCCACATTCCGGGTATAAGGGCGCCTTAGCCAACTAGACTAGGGAAACGCCAAAGTCGTTGATAGACGAGTGAGTGAGCCATGTGTTGAATACCCGATATTATACTTATACTAAGAAAGGACTAAAAGGGAGACAAAGATGCACCCACTTATTCCGCATGACTGCCAGGGGATTTGGACAAGGCAAGCGGTCAAGAACTTTAACCTGTTTTAAAATATATGCCTACCTGAAGCCTATTTTTGCTTAAATTCAGTATTTTTAGGTTTAAAGAGGTGGATATGTTCTAGGGATCTATCAAACTTTTCAAGTCGAGTATCAATATTGTTCGATATAGATACTTTTTGTTATTACGTTCTCCGGGCGTGGCCAAGGCCGCCCGCCGGCAATGCAGACATGTCACTGTCAGTCCTAATCAAGAGCGGCAGATTCAAGGCTAAGATAAGGCCTAGACAACAGACATGTTATAAATAATAAATAAATAATAAATAATGGTATTTAGAGTCTACCCACTCAGTTATATAACTGATTTTCAGTGGGGGACAGTAAATCAAAGCGACCAAGCCAACCCAGTAGGCCCCGACACAATCGACGAGTGAAGGATAACCAACCAAAGATCGATATTTGTAATAGGAAATATAGCAATCAGTGGTATGGACAGTGCGAACACACGCGAATCAACGCCAGAATCAACAAGGCCGATTCAGAACAACTCTGAATTTATTATGTGCTTCGTTGCTTGGACGGCTCCAAAGTCACCCTTTACAAACTCCCAAGACATGAACTTTAAATTTTTTTGTGTGTGATTTTTACGTAACTCGCAACAATACGTGCGGCCGCGAACTGATTTCTCCCAGCAGCACGCTTGCCCACGCGCTAGCTCTCGCTCCAACTTTCTCGGTCTGTCTCTCTCTCTCTCTCTCCCTCCCTGACTCTGTCTCGACACTACTGTAATGTAACAACTTGAGTCGCCGTCTGCTTTGCTGATAGCTAATGAATAAGATTGCTCAAGGTCTTGTTATCTTGTCTCATAACATAAACAAGGCAGCAAAAGTCTTGGCCCGAAGCGAAGACTGAATACGTAGTTGGTGGCATGGGAGGGGGGGGGAGGGGAAAGAGACAGCGCTGCAGAACCATAACTCACTGCCGAACAAAGCATTTCTTGATTGGAATTGTACGTAATACTTAGGTCCATCACATTTTATGTTATTCCACATATGTTTTTTTTGCAAATTTATTTTATTGGCGTAGGAGTTCTACATATTGGCGATGTTAAAAAAAAATCCGAGAATATGATATTTAGGCTACATTTTAGTGATGACATCCGAGTCCAAAAAGTTCGAAAACTGGTTCCTGCACTCCGGAACCGGTTCGGAACCTGTTCTTAAATTTGTATTAAAAAAAAATGTGAATTAGACTACAATTTAAAATTAGCAGGTCAAATGTGCCCTTTAATATCATTTTTCAAAGTTCAAACAATGCGCACGTCGCGCGTCCTTGAACACGCATAGCCTATTTTGCGATCTGGAGTGGGATGGGCCTAGCATAGCTGAATAACTTCACAATCTGTGAGAAAAGAAGGTGCCGATACGTAGTTACGTACCAAAAAGAAATGCAATGAAAAATTTTAATTATCAATTATTTATTACAAATTTTAAAAAACACTGTTGATTTTTTATTTTTATTTTTTTTAAAAATGGAACTGGTGTGAAAAGTTGGAACCGGTTTCCGGGTACCCGATGTCACCACTACCACATTTCCATATCGATATCTAATTTTTTTCTTCATATCGATATCGTATCAAATTATCGATATTGTTGGGCAGCCCTAATATGTTCCACACATGGTTACCCTATGTATGCAATTGTTCTCAGGAGTCTGGCAGTCAGTTGAAGCCTCTGTACGGCCCCACACATGGTTACCCTATGTATGCACTTGTTCTCAGGAGTCTGGCAGTCAGTTGAAGCCTCTGTACGGCCCTACACATGGTTACCCTATGTATGCACTTGTTCTCAGGAGTCTGGCAGTCAGTTGAAGCCTCTGTACGGCCCCACACATGGTTACCCTATGTATGCACTTGTTCTCAGGATCTGGCAGTCAGTTGAAGCCTCTGTACGGCCCCACACATGGTTACCCTATGTATGCACTTGTTCTCAGGAGTCTGGCAGTCAGTTGAAGCCTCTGTACGGCCCCACACATGGTTACCCTATGTATGCACTTGTTCTCAGGAGTCTGGCAGTCAGTTGAAGCCTCTGTACGGCCCCACACATGGTTACCCTATGATGCACTTGTTCTCAGGAGTCGGGCAGTCAGTTGAAGCCTCTGTACGGCCCCGGTCACACCGGGATGGTGAACCTCGGCAACTCCTGCTATCTCAACAGCGTCATGCAGGTGTTGTTCCTCGTGCCCGATTTCCAGAAACGCTTCGTGAACAACGCGCAGGCGATCTTTGAAGGCTGCACCAACGACCCAGCTTCCGACTTCAATGTGCAGATGTAAGTTGTTTTTTATTTTTAAATATTTTGCAATAGGCTGCCCAATTTTGATTAATACACTCAATGTTTTATAACTATAGGTACATTCAAACGTCATTACGACTAACTTAGATCAGTCATATTTTTTCATTTTATAATCGATCCTCTGTCTCCTTATTGTTTGATAAACGTATCCACTGCAAGACCTGCAACTCATGTACAACGCAAAATACATAGGGCTTAGGCCTATTTAAGTACCAGTAATAAACTTGTTGTTTAGGGACATTTTGTTGCATGATATTTCTAGCATGGTGAAACATCTTTAGGTGATTTCTTGAGCGTGACTTTCATAGTCACTTATTGTACGCGTTCAGAGAGACGTCGAGTGAATGCTCCAGGGGTTAGGCTCTAGGTACGCTGATGTGATGACTGACTGATGAGATCAGATTGCCCATAGAGGTCGGTCGGTGAAAGTGGTTTTATTTTGTAGTGAATTTTGTTTTTCAAATTGAAGATTTCAGTGTTTTTGGTTTAAAGCTGTATTTCAGTGGTTTTATCTATATTTACCAATTTATATGCAAGTTTGAATTTAATTTTAGGTGTAGCTAAGTTACCTCAACTAAAGTCATCATTTTTCTGAACTTTATTTTATAGGCTACAACCTTTTGATGATTAAACAACATCAATTCATACTCATTTTATGAAATTAATTGATTTGCACATATTTACATTTTATCTTTGAATCGCGAATTTCACAGGGCTCTACTTATATTGGCTATAGTTCTCCAGCTCACAGTAATGCTCCACAGTATTCAGAGCCTAAAAGGTCTGCTTGTTTTTAAGTACATCGCCACAACTATCTCTCTCGCACTCATACGCTTACGCGCTAAAACACAGATGCTGGCAATGGCACTGGACTTTTATCGATTCTTTAGTCCTGACTCCTGTTACGTTAATATTTTGTTTTATCATTAGTAATAAAGTAGGTAATATACATAAAGACTACTATTATTTGCAATTTTATAGATATTTGTATGTTTTTACATAGGCCTGTTAAGTTGTCAAGTGGTTAATCTCATTAATCCATAATGTTTTTATTCATATTTTGATGTAAATGGAAACTTTACTATCCGGAACCGAAACCAAAACCTGAAACCGCACATCTCTAATTTAATTAATAAAGAAATAAAAATATAAGGCCTCTACTTGTTTTCATATTTAGGCCTACCCAATCTAAAATCTAAATCCTACATTGAAACGGTTTGTAACCTTGCAGGGCTAAGTTGGGCAACGGGCTCCTCTCCGGCAAGTACTCTCAGCCTCCCCTGGACGAGACCAAGGGGGACAACACCCAGCCAGGGATATCGCCGCTCATGTTCAAGACGCTGATAGGGAAGGGTCACCCGGACTTCTGTACCAAGAGGCAACAAGACGCGCAGGAGTTCTTCCTACACGTCATCAATGTTCTGCAGGTAGGTTGGCTTGATGAGTAGGAATGCCTAACGATAACATACAAATAGTGGATATTAAAAAGGTGAATGGCAGCATTATCGATCAATCAGTAATCCACCGCCGTCTGGATGAATGTAAAGGTACAAACTACAAATAAACTGCTTGTCACGGCTCTGATTTTCCCATGTTAAATGATTATGCAAAAGGTAGAGCTTTGTCAGTTTTCCGCTAGATAGGGTTTGTTAAGGGGGCGGAAGTAGATTTATCTGAGGTTTAGGATTGGGCCTTGTGGGCTTTTAATTTAAGTAAAGATGATAATGATATTTTACTTTAGTTGGAATGTTATACTTATAGCCTATATTGAGCAACTGTTTACTTTCCATGCATTGTAACAACAAACTAAAGTAGGAGAAGAAAGTTTCACAGATTTAGTTCCAGATTTGAACAATAGATGGTGTGAGTTATAATATATATGTTAGGCATAAATGGAAACGAGAAGGCTGATTTCCCTCTCTAAAATGGGAAGTAAAACCAAGCAATTCATAAACAACATTTCATACAGATCAGCTAAATCACATCTGAAATCAGCCAGCAACTCGGAGGTAAAGAAAGCATGGAAGGAGAAAGGCAAGAATAAAATGTGGAGTGAGCTAGTTAATACAAGGAAAGGAAGAAATGATAGGACAAACCATTATAGGAGAAGAACTACAACAGCACAGTTTAGACTAGATACCGGCCATGACTTGCTAGCAAAGCACTTACATAGAATCGGTGTGATGGAGAGCAGCATGTGTAAACTTTGTGGTGATGGAACACAGGACAGACAACATCTATTTAGATGCGCTACATTGAAAGGACACTATGGGGAAATGCCAGGGGGTATGGACAGGAGGGAACAGGAGTCCTATCTTTACTGGTTGTGACATAGATATGTCAATGTGGGCATAAGAGAAGAAGAAAGAAGAAGAGAGTTTTAAAAGGGGGCAGGAACTTTTTTAATCAACTGAAAAAACACTGAAATTCATGACCGAATTTTGTGAAGCCGTGACAGGCAATCTACTTGTACCTTTACATACATCCAGACAGCGGTGTAATAATCATTATCCATTGCCGTTTCCCATTTCTGACAGGGTTAGCTTGAAAATTTATCTAAGAGATGTAGCCCTATGTGTAACTTTTTGACAGATTTGAAAGATGAATTTTGACATCTTAACTTACGTAGTGAGTGTCATTTTGTGACATCACGTGTTGTGGGCACAGTTTTAGGAACCTCGTCGCTTGTTAAGAACCTGAGTTTCTGGCTCATCTCGCTGCCAGTGTGCTTTAAAAAATAAATCTAGGGCAAGCGCGGCAGGAAAGCAAAACATCGTCCTCATCTCCAGAGACCGGTATTTATGGTAAAAACAAAATTTTCATCGCTAAAACCACAGGCGGCGCAATATGACCAGACCGGTTAAAGCGCCCTAGTTTCTCAAGTTGTCGTAGTACAACCTGTAAATTAGAAATCATTTTCAACACCAATTCACCGCTTTTGGCCAGACAAAACAAAAAAAAAGTGCAATTAAGCTCCATCACAAATACCTGCCTCTGAATTCTCATTTTATTATAATCTGCAATTCTTGTAAAAGGTCCCACACTTTAGAGCAGTAATAGTTGGGTAGAGGGAAAATGGCCTATAGCGCTGCACGGCGGCGGCTGAGGCGAACATATCGAGGCGGTCGACCACGTGACTTCGGGCAGCCGTTGTAAACAGTGCTTTAAAAATAGTTGATATGGACTAAAACGTGCATCTTGATAATTATTTGTCAGGTGTCGGGAAAAATTGACAATTAAATATCAAGATGCACGTTTTAGTCAGAATCAACTATTTTTAAAGCACTGTTTACAACGGCTATCCCCAAGTCACGCGGTCGACGAGCCTGTTATGTTGCCTCAGGTAGAGCGACCTAGGCTCCCTCTACCCAACTATTACTGCTCTAAGTCCCACACCCAAAATTTTGTAAAACAATAATAGACTTATTTTCACCTGAAATCCCTGCCTCTGCTCTTCTCTAATCCCTCGCATTGTGTGCGCAGCGTCACAGCCGTCACCAGACGGACCCGTCGCGCTGCTTCCAGTTCCGAGTGGAGGACAAGTTCCAGTGCGGAGGCTCGAAGAAGGTCAAGTACACGTACCGCACCGAGGCCAGCCTGCCGCTGCCCATACCACTCGAGGCGGCCATCAACAAGGAGGAGGTCACAGCATACGAGGCAGCCAAGGCAGAGGCGGAGGCCAAGGGACTCAAACTGTGAGTAGCGAGGTCGTTTATATTAAATTAGGCACATTTTGAATTATAAAATTTTAAATACTGGTATAATTTTTATTAAATTTTCCTTACAATGATACAAACAATGACAAAGAGGACATGGACTTGAGACTCTACTACCCTCTTGCCTTTTCTTGCCTGTAGCTGGATCTGTCCACCCCCTACACTACAGTGGTGCATAATGACCTAATGGTTGGCCTTAAATGATAAAAAATCTAACCGTCTGTGGTCATGTGACTAATGTCTCACGATACAGACCTCATGTGAAGTCCAACTGACATGTTTTTTCGTTGGCATTCCTCTAACAAGGATGATGAGTGAAAAAGTATTTTCTGAAGTACCGGTAAGAAAAGTTTACTCACATCGCAACCTATCACTCGCAACTTGCGAGCTAGCTTGTAGAAGTTTGGAGCGATGTATCAACCACTACGTACACCAAAGAGATTTGAATGCTGGAGATAATTTTAAAAAGTACTCTTTTTCAACAATTTTAAAATTAAAGACTTACAGAAGAAGGAGGAAGAATCAACCTTCATAATAAATCAACAAAACTGCATAACTTTTGTTATTTTTAAATTAGGGGCCTAGTTCATAATTATTATTTTGTTTATATCTTTAATTAATAAAGATAAGAAAGAAAGAAAGAAAGAAAGATAGAAAGAAAGATTTTTTAGAGTCAACCCACTCAGTCATAACTGATTTTCAGTGGGGGACAGTAAACCAAAGCGACCAAGCCAACCCTGTAGGCCCCGACGCAACCGACAAGTGAGCGGTAACCAAGCAAAGATCGATATTTTTATTATGAAATATAGCAATCAGTGGTATGGACAGTGCGAACACCCGCGGATCAACGCCAGAATCAACAAGGCCGATTCAGAACAACTTTAAATTTATTATGTACATTGTTTGCTAGGATGGCTCCAAAGTCACCGTTTACAAATTCCTAATACAAGAACTGATAGACTAAGTCCAAATCAGAAGATAAAAACTTATGACTTTAGCCCTGGACCTTCTGCATTGGAGGCAGAGATGCTAACCACAAGACCAACTACTACTTAAACACTAAATACACTAATATATATAATAATTTTGGTATTCTTTGCAAGTAAAGTAGGTACCGAATATAGGTCGACCTTTTTTTCATTATTTTAGGTCTCAAAATCCCTCCTCCTATATGCGAGCATCAGTATTTTACGCGCCAATTTCAAGAACCAAGTTACAGTGCCGTGTGACAAGGAAATACATATACTAGTTCACTGCTTCTGTCTGGCGCTGCGCCAACAATACGACAGGCACGGAGGACGCGACACTATCTCCAGGCCTACTGACGAGTGAAGTGTGATGCAGAACAGCTGACTGGGCGATAAGAACCGGTCCGCATAGAGATAGCGCTACCTCATCACGGGCTCCGCGTAAATAGGCTCCGCCGCAAAAGACCGCAGGAATAACGGCGCGTAAAATAAAAATATTTCGTTAAATATTCCTTTTTTTAAATTTCGATGACCAAAGTTAGGGGGTCGGCCTTTGTTAGGAACATTACGGTATAGACTACATGAGAACATGGTGGAAACTGTTACCATTTATCATCATCATTATCTGTTGCCACGTCCAACTCTGCGTTGGGTCGGCATTGAAGACAGGCCTCTCCATCTTCTTCTGTCCTGCCACCACTTCTCTTCTTTCACCACATTCCAGTCTCCTCCACGCTGTTCTACATCTTTTCCCAGACTATTCTGCCATTGTTGTCGTGGTCTGCCCATTGGTCTCCTACCTGGAATTTCTAATTCCATCATCCTTCTCGCCCCGTCTGGGCCCTGGGGAGAATTGGCCCAGAGCATGACTCTGCTAATCGTAAAAGGCGATTCAAGAGAAAAAGTCCACCTTGCAAACATCAGCTAGTATGAAGGGTAGTATTTTACTCTCCGAAAATAGAGGTGAGCTCTGGCAATCGTCGTCGGGGACCTTGCCCCCTTCCCTTGACGACCCCTCGACGACGATGACGGCAATGACACCACGAACGATGACGAAGACAATGACGACCGCGACGTGAGAAACCCCCTTTCCTCACCTTACCTGTGGCTGGTTCTGACCAGCATGGGCCCCTTCCCCCCCCCATAGGTTAGAGTGGTGCATTATGATTTATGACCTAACGGTTGACGCGTCCTTAATCCAATTAAACCAAAAAAATCATCCTTCTCGGTAATCTCTATCATTCCATTCTTTTGACATGTCCGAACCACTTTAATCTTCTCTCTCCAATTCGTTCCATTAAATTCCTCACGCCTACTTCAATTTCAATTTCAATTTATTTTGGACAACAACAAATAACAATAGTTACAGTTTTCAACAGTTTTCACCGTGTAGTCCATTTTAGTTTTACACAAGTATTAAACTTAATGAAGTTTACAAAATAGTATATGTATAAATACTATACAGTACATCTACTAAATAATAAAAGACACTACTAATAATACAAAATACACTACACTAACAAATAATCATCTTTCATCACATTGTCTCTCATATTAGGTAATATGGTAGGCTACTACCAAAAGCCAATGATACAGTGCAAGTTTACAATTACATTATTAATTAACTTGGATAAAGAGAAATGAATAAGAACATTAATTTACAAATTTCAAATATAGTAACATTTAACAACCAACTGATTTAAAATTATGGTGGGTCAGTTGATGTGAAAAAGTCATTTACACTGTAGTAAGCTTTTTGTAATAAAAATTTTGTCAGCTCATTTTTAAATTTAATATATTGAGGTATATCTTTGATTTCTTTTGGAACAAGGTTGTAGAGAATTTTATTTATATAATCAGAGTTTTTCTGGCCAAGGTTTGTAGAACATTGGCTAAGATGGAGATCATGTTTTTGCCTTGTGTTGTGAGTATGTGTGTATGTGATCTCGGATATCCTCAATCCGTATTCGGTCCCATCTAGTCTTCCTTACAATGCTTCTCTAAAACTTCATATTTACAGCCTGCACAATATTGTAATTTGTGTCTCTGTTTAATATGTTGCCCAAAATCCAAATTAGGTTTAATTATTGGGAATGGATGACGGATTATTAAGTACCCTGCTGACTGTCTTCTCTCTCTCTCTGTCTCTCTCTCTCAGTGACAACGTGGTTCGGCCTCGTATCCGGCTGTTCTCATGCCTCGAGGCATTCACACAAGCTGAGGTGGTGGAACAGTTCTACAGCACGGCATTGAACCAGAAAACTACCGCCAGAAAGTCAGTACCTTAGTCCTAGGACTGCTACGCTTGAACTAATATTATCAACACCACCTTAAAGCGATTGGTTAAAAAAAAAAAAAAAAATATTATTATTATTATTATTATTTTGTTTTTAAATTTGTACCTGTAAACTGAGAACTATTTTTTGACATGTCAAGTAATATATGACCGCACACCACCACATATTATTTAAAAAAAAACTTTTTTTTTGAACTTTAAACATTTTTTTGTACTCGAACCGAACTAAGTTCGAGTTTGAATTTCAAACGTTCGCACATTCCTAATATATCGGGTTCAATTTCTTAGTTAAAGAACTTAAGTATAGTTTCTATGACCACGACTCGTTTATTCATACCGTATTTTAGTCTGTTAAGTTAATGTTACTTATTTTAAAATAATTAGTAATTACATACTAAAAAAGGATTGGAAGGGGTAAAGTTTGTCTGTCCTAACAACGTTCTCCTATGTAGGACTACCCGCCTGGCCTCGTTTCCCGACTACCTGCTGCTCCACCTGAAGAAGTTCACCCTGAGAGAGGACTGGGTGCCCATCAAGCTTGACGTCGCCGTGGAGATGCCAGACACCCTGGACCTGTCTTCGCTCCGGGGGCTCGGACCCCAGCCCGGAGAGGAGCCTCTTCCCGAGCTGGCGGGGGCTACGCCACAGGTGGTGTACGACCAGGCTGTGCTGGGACAGCTGGCAGGTGGGTGCTGGGGGGTGAGGGCAGTGGCGTAGCCAGGTTTTGGGTCTAGGGGGGGCAGGAAATTTTTAGGGGGCGCCGACTAAAAAAAAAAAAAAGCAATCCCAATAATGTGTCTACATTAAGCTTTTCACCTTCTGCAGAAAGATTGCAGTATAAAGCACGGAATGAGTAATATTCATCAGCAATAAGTGAATGAGAAATGTCATTTTTGTAAAAAAAAAGTGCCAAATCTTGGAGAGCTAGAATATTTATTCCATCGGAAAAACTGGATGGTTCTAAACAGGAAAAATTTGAAGCAATGTTGAAGCAAATTTGTGCCGCACGAGGTTTTATCAACATAGGCTGCTCATGGCTACCAACAAAGGCGACAAAGGACGAAGGTGTCACAAAGGATTTACGTATTTATTATTTCACATATATGTATTTTTGGGACTTGGCAGGTGGTAAGGGGGCGCCAGGACAAGGGGGCGGGGTGGGGGAGCCTTTTCCCGAGCTCAATATAAAAAGCAAAAAGTTAAAATAATGTTCATAATCTCTTAACCGCCTTTTGTCCCTATGTCATTTCAGGTCAATATTCAACAGTATTAATTTGTGAGACAACAGTCAAGGTATTCTATTTTCTAAATTTAAACTCTTTAAGAACAACAAATTGGAGAAGGGTTGATAGGTTGGGAAAGCAAAGAGAACATAAATCCCAGCCTGGAGGTAACAACTTTAAATTAACTGCAGTTGTCATCATCAGGTGAAGTTTTTTTGCTCCCAGCCCTCCAGACTGGGATTTATGTTCTCTTTGCTTTCCCAACCTGACAACTCTTCTCCAATCTAACTAGCCAATAGGCATTTTTCACACTAAAAAAAAAAAAAACTTTAAGAACAGCTAGAAATATCTTCTGCAGACTTCTGCATTTGAAACAGGAGTAAACCCGCTGGACAAACAAGACACAAATCACCATCTGTTGCCGTTTCCTGCTTCTGGCAGGGTCAGCTTGGGTTTAGCAACCACATTTTTCCACTTGTTTCTATCCTCCCATGATTGATTCTCTTCCACATTTTCTCAGCTCTCTCCTCTTGCCTCCAAGTCTCTTGCTACGGTATCCTTCCTCCTCTTCTTCTAAAGACACAAAGTTATCTCAACTGTTTCATTGTACGATTATATCATACAACATACGTAATGTTCTTCTTCTTCTCTTCTTTTCATATGCCAACAATTGACATTATTCATGTCATCATGTGTTTTCTAGTTAGCCAGTAGAGGTAGGACTCCTGTTCTCTCCGATCCATGCCATTTGGCATTTTGTCTTGTTCAACCTTTATACATACACATTTCTCATTCAAAGTAATTTATTTAATAGAATTTAATTCTCATCATCAGTCATCATACACATTTCCTTTATTTATTTATTTATTTCCATTCAAATAAATAACTTTTGTTTTGCTATTCTATTATACATTTTATTTTCTTAAATAGGCCTATAGTACACTTTGAAAACAATATAATCATCAAACACCATTAACTCATTTCATCAACTTTCAATATCCACAAACTGTGCAAACTCTCCACTCTGTGCAATATGTGCGACATGACAATCTAACAAACTGTCAAATTGTGCAAACTGTGCATTCTGGCACAGGCGGCGCAATATGACCTAACAGGTCGAAGCGCCCTAGTTTGTCACGTCGTCGTCGTACATTGATAAAGATGTTTCCTGTCTTGTTCGTCAGCTCCACACATCCGACACACTAGATTAAAAAATTCCTGCCTGTTTGAAGCCGACATTGAGCTGTTTCTATTCTTCTACTGCAGCACTTACGTTTATCAGTCGACAGTCGGCATCATTTTAGTGTGCTCTTCCCACAGTTTATTCTTCCCCTTCTCTTGCCACCACGTTGTAAGTCAATGCATGTAGTGAGGGACTGTTGCTTTTTCCTACCTTGTTTGGGTAGGTAGTCAGCAATGCAATAGCAATAGACCATTTTCAGAATTAACTGCGCATGTGCGCTCCATTGCAAAGTATTATGGGAGAAAAAAGGGCATTTACATGCTAAATGTCATATGATTGGGATTGTTGCTGACTGCACTGCCATTGTTGGAAATGCAGTTCTCCACACACCCGAGCATATGGCACTTAGCATGTAAATGACCTTTCTCCCATAATGCTTTGCGTGCGCGATATAGAGGGCGCTGGTGATTTTGAAAATCGTCTATTGCATCAAGCTGCGGCGGGCTGTGTTTCGGCAAAGTACTGTATGTTTAATGGCTAGTTACTAATTAATTACTAATTTTAGGTTATTCCCCTGTTTCTTAAGTTGGAAAATAAGGCATGTTTATGTGTGGCTCGTTGGTCTTGTGGTTAGCGTATCTGCTTCCAATGCAGAAGATCCAGGGTTCGATTCCCGCTAAAGTCAGAAGTTTTTTAACTTCTGATTTGGACTTAAGTCCACCAGTTCTTGTCTTAGGAGTTTGTAAACGGTGACTTTGGAGCCGTCCTAGCAACGAAGCACATAATAAATTCAGAGTTGTTCTGAATCGGCCTTGTTGATTCTGGCGTTGATTTGCGGGTGTTCGCACTGTCCATACCACTGATTGCTATATTTCCTATTAAAAATATCGATCTTTGGTTGGTTATCGCTCACTCGTCGATTGCGTCGGGGCCTACAGGGTTGGCTTAGTCGCTTTGATTTAAAGTCCCCCACTGAAAATCAGTTATATACTGAGTGGGTAGACTCTAAATACAATTTATTTATTTATTTATTTATAGGCCTAATTAATTACTATGAGGGCAGTGCCCTGTTGAACATTTCTCTCTCTTTGCATTAGCATTGTTTCATGTTGTTTGTTGTGAGTGTTGAGTGGTGTCACGGTTACAAGCCACAGTTTGAAAAACATTAATTCAGAGAGGAATGCAACTTAGATTGTGTTTTTAAATTGTAAATAAAAGTATTTCTAATTGCTGAAATGAAACTTGTTGGCCTTTGCTTCATTTGGCCCCGCTGTGCTGGATTTCACCAGTTTTTGAGTTAGTAAATTGATTGATATGATGTGAACTACCTGGAAGATTTTGCCGCGGGTTTGCTTTGCTACGGACGACAGTCGGCATGCAGCAGGTCAGTTAAAGCAATTTAATTCTTATAAGATCATTATCATTTATCATTAAAGCCAAACAAATAAAACTTTGGCTTGTTGGTCTTGTGGTAAGAGGCTCTGTTTCCAATACAGAAGGTCCAGGGTTCAATTCCCACTTAAGGTAGAAGTTTTTTAACTTCTGATATGAACTTAAGGCTGCGTTCCAATGCTTCTTTGCCCTGCTAGCCACTACCGTCTAGCCACTAGCCTGCTAACTGCTACCTACTTACACCTTTTGGCATACACTTTTGAAGTCTACCTACTGTGGCTACTCACAGCTTCCTAAACAGATAGAAAAGTCATCAACAACCCTAACAATAAACATAAACAATAAACAAACCCTAACCTCACTTTTCACATGAAACCATTGAAAAGAATGCTTGACTGGATGTAAGTATTTGTATTTGCTGTTATAATCAATTTTACTATCGTAATATCATCAATTCATAACACTTCAACTCACTTCAGCTTCTAGTTGTAGGTTTGTGGCTGCGAAATTACTGGTCGCCATTTTGCCAGGGAAGTAGGCTTCGTAGTGTACACTTTCGCCTGCTGTCTGCTATCTGCTAGCCTGCTAGCCAAATCGGAGCTTTGGTCGCCTGCTAGTCACTTCACTTCCGGTAAATGAGTCCACTACGCAGTAGACTAGCGTAAAAATGAAGCATTGGAACGCAGCCTGAGTATAACAGTTCTTGGCTTAGGAATGTGTAAACACGGACTTTGGAGCCGTCCTAGCAACAAGGCACATAATAGATTCAAAGTTTGTTCCGAATTAGCCTCGTTGATTCTGGCGCTGGCCGTGGGTGAAATCATGTTCAGCTTGATTGATTGGTGTTTTCTATTTAAATATGTCGGTCTCTAGTTGGACATTGTTCGCTTGTTGATGGTGTCGGCGCTTACAGGGTTGGCTTGGTTGGCTGACTGAGTGGGTAGACTCTAGGCTAAATATGAATTTATTTATTTTTGTTTATAGATACTTAGGTCCTAATCAGCCTATGCAATCGATAAATAGGCCTATTGATAGGCCTAGCCTATAATTTGGCTCGAAATTGCACACAATCCTTTTGAAATGTATCCTTTTATTCCTTCCATGAGCATAGGACTACTATTCTTAGCCGCTCAAAACATTAAGTTTTCTTACGGGCGTTGTCTTTTACGGCCATGGTCCGACCCCAGTGAGCGTCAACACGTCAGCACAGTCGCCATCCTCATGTTTGATAGTGGATTTGTGAAAGTCGTAGGTCTACGTAGGGGTGTGCAAACTATTCGAAATTCAAATAAGCCTATAATAGGCCTACCATTTGATTTGACAGGCAGCCCCAAGTTTGGCAATTGTTTCTTCTCCTGTTGCAACCTGGCTAGGGCTATTGATGAAATTGTATAGCATTCATACTTTTAGTTTTTATGCTAGGTCAGGGGTAAATGAGGCAACAAGGCAACAGAAATAGAGTGCTGTGAGCGATCACGTTTTTACTTAGAACAGCCACGCTTGTGTCCCTATTGTTATCTCACAATTCAATATTGTACTATGTAACAGCAACTGTTAATTAATACATGTTTAATAGTAAAATAACAGATCTGTGTTGTGTTGTGTGTTATTTTTTAAACAAGCAGCAAAGTTTACAAATAAATAAAGAATGTCTGATGACAGTAGGCAGTCTAGTGCTTACCTTGCACGTGGGGTTGTGATTTTTTTTGTGGTTTAGGTTTAGATTGTTTGAGTAAAGTAGTAAATTAGTAAATTAGCCCATTTAGCATAGGGAGGCCTAGTTTATAGGAATACAATAATGTAGTAAAATATTAGTTATTTTATGTTAATTTTGAGAGCTTACTATAGGGTCTATGTGGACATGTATATTAGCTAATAGCTTATATTATGTATACCATCAACTGACTACGAATAAATAAATAAATAGCTGTCGCAGCTTTATTTATTTTCACGACAAAATAATTTCATGCGTGAATGAAGGAGCAGACTGTGAATTTGTTGAACTGCACCGCTCGCAGTGCTTCTGTCATACGGTCTCACATAGGAACAGTAGGATAAGGCAGGCCTACCCATCCCTATACAAATGGATAAAAACAGTTTTTTAAATTGTGCTTGCAATTGTGGCTTCACCCCGGGCAATGTTTTTATAAAGAAAATGCTATAGATAAGTTAATATTTTTGTTGTTGTTTTCAGACATGGGCTTCCCCGTTGAGGCGTGCAAGAGAGCCTTGTACTTCACAGGCAACCAGGGCCTGGAACCCGCCACTAACTGGGTGATGACTCACATAGCCGACACGGACTTTGCCGACACCTTCATCCCGCCTGGCACACAAGCACGTGAGTCTAATTCATCATCATTATCTGTTGCCTCGTCCAACTCTGCGTTGGGTCGGCATTGAAGATGGGCCTCTCCATCTTCTTCTTCCTGCCACCACATTTCAGTCTCCTCCTCGCTGTTCCACATTTTTCGTCGCGTTTCTGCCTTGTTGCCTACCGTTGTCTTCATCCTTGGTACTCCTACCGTGCAACTTTTATATCATCATTAATGACACATGCTTCTGGTGAATTGCTACCGTCATGTGTAAATAATGTGTGAAATACCATTAATCAGAACTAAATATAGGTAAAAAACAGCGTCTTAGTGATGACATGTACAACTGCTTTGCTGATAGATGACATAGTGTGTCTATTATCTGGCTTATCGCATAACGTAAACAAACCAACATGCAGCCCGAGTCTTGACCCGAAGCCAATTAGACTGAGTGGATTAGTGAGGTGTACGTAGTTCGTGGCTTGGGAGGAGGAAGAAGGGGGGGGTGACGGTTATCTCTATGTCTGTCAGCTCTTGATTGGAATGTCCCGACTCCCGATGCAATGTTTATTTCTTCATAATCATAGCCAGCCTCTATCATGTCTCTTCAAGGCTATGATTTGCTTCTTTCTCTCTCCTCTCTCTCCTCCCTCTCTTCTCTCTCTCTCGTCTGCCGTCTTTGATCAAGGTCGGGCGGCAAGCACTACAAAACACTGGTCCAACTTTTTACTGGCACCCTTCCTCGACCCCTGCCCCCAACCCCCCTTACAACTCACGCGCTGTGCAATTCTTACGTGACACGTCATTGTAGTAAACAGCGTACTGCATGACATTCAGATGTTAAGAACATAACATTTGGCCTAATTAAAGAAAGAAAAGCGCGCCTGAAACCACCTCGGATAACACGGAATCTCGGTTAATTGGAGCTTGGATGAACAGGTCTTACTGTTTTTTTTATTTTTTTATTATTTTATTTTATTATTTTTATTTAGACTAACTATAATTTATTAATTTCTGTAGCTAATAATTGAAATAAGGCCTACATTTCTATTCTATATAGAGATAACTTTAGAGTAGGTCTATCCTGTCCAGTCCCTGAGTTCTACACTCGCTCGATTACGAGAAATGGTTTTCGGTGGGTTGTGTAACGAAGCCTATTAATATTAAGAGGAGGCAGGCAAGCTCGTTTAACGCGGCTTTACATTTCTCAGCCAATGTTAGTCACATCTAGTAGGCTATTTGTTATTTTACATAATTGTGTAAAAATGAATTATGAGGGAATCTTTCATAGAACTTTTCCATTAATTGATTAGGCCTAGGGGATAGGAAATTAAAACCAAAAAAATAATTAAATTTTCTAGTATTTAGAATTAATCAAAGTGGTCAAATACACCCAAATAACTACGACTACGGTACGTAACTTTAATGATACATATTGAAAATCTGATATGATAGGAGAGTACAGAAGTCCTTAATTATCAAATGCCAAGTTTGATTCAGATGTAGGGTAATGATTTATGGCTGTAGGATAAGGAACGCGCCAAACAACAAATCAGTCCTCAATCTTAAGGTGAGGTTGTCACCGATAATCAATTGATTGGTTATCATCAATATTATCATCATTATCCATTGCCGTTTCCTGCTTCTGGCAGGGTCACCTTGGGTTTAGCAACTAGGGATGAGACGTGTACACGTCCGTCTACGTGTACACGTGTACAAAATTTATAAAAAAATACACGTCGACTTTCAACCGACATTGTTCAGTCCGTCGAGATTTCAGATTTCAATAATTCTATTTTGAAATACGAGCTATTCAATATTTATTATATAATAATAACAATAAATATAATTTAGTAAATATAAACAATTACACCTACGGGAGTGTTTCCCGACTAACCAAATCGATAAATCAATATTATTGGTATACGATTATCGTCAAAATCCCTTTACTAGGAAAACGCTTAAGTCCCGCCGCGTTGTTGGATGAGCGTGTTATGATGCTATTGTTAGCCATTTTTGTTTTGCGTGAAATCTTCTGTTAAGTTTTGTTAAAAATAAATCAATTAAAAATTTAAATTTTATTTTTTTAGTTAATAAATTTAAAAAAAAAAATCAAAATTAATTTTAAAATTTTTTTAGTTCATCAAATTTAAAAAAAAATAAAAATGTAAAATTGCGAATAATCAAGAAATCGAATTATTCTGTTGGCTATCAAATTTCTACAAACGAATAATAATTAATAAAATTATTCTGTGAAAAAAATCATTCTCGATTTAAGCAATTTGTTATAAATCAAGAATTGTTTAAAAATAAAATTAAAACCGTTAAAGTTTTGATGTTTTGAAAATAAAATCGTTTGCGATTTTCAAATGTTCAACAGAATATTCTATTCATAAATAAGGTTGTGAGTAAAATTCAAATTTCAAGCCTCCGGAAATTAAGCAATGAGGTTTATTACGTAAGAGAGAAATTTCAAAAATCAAAAAAACGAAATAAAATGCGATTTAAGAAAAATAATTTCCGGTTTGTCGCTCCAGTATAAAGGATGGCGCTAGTTCTAGTTCAGACGAAATTTCGAAAGCTTCCAAAATTTTATTGAAATTGGTGTTGCGTTATCGAATGTTTTGCGACTAAACCTACATTTAAAACAAAAAAAATTCGGATTTTTTTCCAGTTAGTTGAAATGAATCTTCGCTTTCCTGCCTAACGCTCATTCTTAAAATTAAAACGTCCTAACATAAGTTTTTCATAAATGGTTTGTAGACATTATTACAAAAGTTACTAAGCTATTCACCAAAACTTTTCCAGGAATATACCGCTAAATTAACTGACCCCCAATCATTTACAAATAATCATCTTAATGAAAAAGAAAAAAATTCATGAAAATTTTAAATGCTGGCCAGAACTTGCAACAAAGAACGTTGATGCAATGTATAGGGCCTAGGTCCTACGGTTTTCAACATGCGTAGGCAAGCACAAGCTCACATGTCAACCACAGTCCCAGTTGATCTGGTCTTCATTGTTTACGTCATAGCTAGCGAGCTCCTTCGAACCCTGGCTGAATTTGAGAGCAGAGGAACAAGTTCACAGTTCACGCGTCAGCAGTCCCATTTGTCATCTTGGCATTTCATCTTCTCTTCATACTCATATTACGTACGTAGACCTTAGCAAATAGTACAACTCAAACAAAATCTATGTAGTCCAAAGTCATTCTGGTAGTGATCACGGCCAAGGATCTGACGACTAGCAACAGTTGTCGCCAAGGTTCGAAGCGTTTAGTTTGGTCATTACCCATTGAATGGGATCGCGTTGGCAAAGGCAGCAGACGTTTGACGCCGTGGATTTCTATGAGGTAGAAAAATGTTCAGGCTATTCAAATGCAAGCGCCGGAAAATAAACGCGAGTGCGTTTTGAGATTGTATTTTCGGAAAAACATCGCGCTCTATTCGGAACAACATAGTACCTCACTTTGAGAGGCACGTCATAAATCCTGAGACAAATTGAGCTATTGAAAATGAGACTTTTTCAACTAGAATTTCCACAGCCGCCTAGAGCAACTTTTTTTATTAAATTTAAAAAGTATCAAGAGACCAAATTGTAAGTCACAGTGCCTATTGTATATGTTAAAAAAATAAAGCATAAACATTTCAAAAAAGTTTTTTATGATATTTTTAATTTTATGTTATACCTACGTCTACGTTTATCGTCCTCTTAGTTTGGTGTAGCTCAGCATGTTTTGCCAACGATGGAGTGTGATGTTAATGGCGATGGGTTCACCAGCCCAGGCCTGAGCGTAAAGGCCACAGAACAACATCGAGAGTATGCTGATGATGGCTTCAACACCATCGATGTGACGACCAGCAACAATCAGACGCAAGACAGAGTTCACAGACGGCTCCGGCAGTGAGTACCTGGTTTTTGTTATTATTTTATCCTACGATTAAATCAGGGATGGGCAAAGGCTTGCAGGCCTACTTTCCTAAACGTGACATTCTTGGTTATCAGCGCGTCTACACTTGTACTCTCTACACATGTATGTTTTGTAGGGATCGGAAAAAGTGTTTAATTTCGGATACGTTTAACCCTATTGAACTAATCGCGTTTGAACGTTTAAACGTTTGAAACCCTATTTTCTACAATTTTTTATTTAAAAAAATAAATTTAGGTAGGCAGAGGCCTAGGTTAACAACAAAAATCGTAATTTTGTACTTATGACCGGCCGACGAACAATTAACAGCAGTTTTATTCTCACTCTTGCATTTAATGACCCGGCACTTCCACCAAGTGTAACAGACAAGATGTCCTAATACAGCCTGGGACCCGACACCTCCACCAAAATAAAGCACTTTTAGAAAATTTTTGGCCTAATCTGTAAGCCTGTGTTTGTGTAGGCTCCAAAAGTAATAAGTAATAGCAAAAACATTTTATAAGTATTTTTTTTTTTTTTACTAAACGTTTTTGCGAATTTAATAACCTCTAACCGTCCCTGAACGTTTAAACATAAACGTCCCATCCCTAATGTTTTGGTTTCAAAAGCTTAAAAAAATTGTGAGTCATATTTAGTACTGTTGTATGTTGTAGTGTCTAGCCATGGAGTTGGATGATAAGGAAGTCTAGCTCAAATGGAACAGCACGTCCACGATCGTGTTTGTTTGTTTGAGCCTATTCTCCATTTTGATTGTTATAGCCACTACTAGCAGGTTAAACTTTGCTACAATGAACTGTGGTGGCCCTAGGTTACCTTGGTTACCAAAGTAAACAATCAAAATGTCTTCTTTTTATATGCCAACAATTGACATTATTCATGTCATCATGTGTTTTCTAGTTAGCCAGTAGAGATCGGACTCCTGTTCGCTCCGATCCATGCCATTTGGCATTTTGTTGCGTTCAAGCTTTATATATGTACATTGAAAAAGATGTTTCCTGTCTTGTTCCCCAGCTCCACACATCTGACAGACACTAGATTCAAAAATTCCAAATCCATGGAGGTGCTTTCCGAGTAGGTCGTGACCTGTTTGAAGCCGGAATTGAGCTGTCTCTATTTTTCTACTGTAGCACTTACGTTTACCAGTCGGCCTCATTCTAGTGTAATCTTCCCACAGTTTATTCTGCCCCCTCTCTTGCATTCCTTACGGACTGCTTTGTCTGTCGACGCATGCAGGTGAGATTTGAGAGATTTATGTGACAGTTTTTTACTTTCTTGTTGCTTTTTGCTACCTTGTTTGGCTAGGTAGTCGGCCTTCTCATGCCACAGTGGGCCGATATCCATTGTAGCACAATTTTGTTCCCATCATTCATGAGTCGTAGAATCTGTAGTTTACATTGTCTAATTTCGGGTTCTGTTTCCTCCTATTTGCAATGGCTGCAATGGCAGCCATTGATAGTTTCAATAGTGCTTCAACTATTGCTCGGATTTCTCCATCATAATTGCTTCCATTAGCACCAGCTGGGTAGAAGCCTCACATTCTCGGCTGTATATCCCTGCTCCCGCACCTTTTCTTCCCCTGGGGATGCTGATCCATCTGTATACAGTTGTAGCCATTCATTTTCTGGGTATTTCTGGCAAATGTATGCCAATGTCAATTTCTTTAGTTGAACCAATGAGTGGTTGTTTTTTCTTACCGTCGATGTCGGGTATTGTCAATGCATGTGGGATTTCTAACAATGCAACATTTATGTTTGGTGGTAGGAGGTCTTGTCTATTGTTACTTGCCTCATTCCCAATTAAATGCTCATTTATTTGTCGTGCCTTCGTTATGAATGTTACATGGGTTTTATGTTTTTCACATGGTTCTTTATCCCAGTAGTTCTGATCCAGTCTTACCAGTTTTTCATATAGGATCCCTGCAGCTTCATTTTGTCTGGCCTCTAGGGGTGGAATATTGGCCTTTGCTTCCATAGCTGTGTGGTTTTAACACCTCCAGTAACTATTCTGAGTGCAGAATTTTGGACCCTATTTAGAGATTGTAGTGCATTTTTAGGGGCTTTTGTTATGATTGCATTACCATATTCAAGCAGTGGTCTCACATAGGTTTTATATGTGGTAGATAATGTGTTCTCTGTTGCCCCCCAGGTAACACCTGCAACTCTTTTTAACAGGTTTAATCGCTTCCTTCCTGCTGCTTGCATTTTTTCAATATGCTTGGTCATTGTCATTTTTTGATCCATAGTTACACCTAGGTATACTGGGTTATCTTCTTTCTGTAACGGGTTTGTTCTGTACTTGAGTAAAAATGTTGGTACACTTCGTCCCGTAGTGTAATAGTTGTACACGGTCTTCTTTTCGTTAACTATCATTGCATTCTTTTCTGTCCATTCTTCCAGAGCTTTAAGGGCTTTATTCATTTCAATTTCCATCTTATCTTTATCTCTACCACTGTACCACAGCACCACATCATCTGCAAACAGCTTTACTTTGACCTCACTTCTCTCTTCAATATAGTCAGCTAGGTCATTTATGAAGATCAAGAAAAGGGTAGGACTCATGACTGCTCCCTGGGGAACTCCTGCCTTGGTTTTTCTGTATTTTGATCTTTTGTTTCCATATCTCACTCTCATATACCTCTGGCTCAGGAAATTTTTAGTCCATCTGTATATGTTGCTTGGGATGTTCATATCCGACATTTTTGTAAGTAAGATCTATCTGTTCACAACATCAAATGCAGTTTGGAAATCAACATACACCACAAGTGTTGCTAGTTGTTTATTGAAGCCTTCCTTCACCTCCTGCTGTAGATATGCCACTTGGTTGAGAGTGCTTCTATCTTTCCTGAAGCCTGCCTGGTGTTCTGTTATGAGGTTATTTGTCTCCAGGTAGATTTTTAATCTTTGGTTTACCATGCGTTCCATGAGCTTTGACATCATACTTGTGAGAGATATAGGCCTATAGATCTCTACTTTACTACTGTCTTTTCCTTTCTTCACTATGGGGATAACTTCTGCTTTTTGCCATATATCTGGTATGTTTCCCTCCCATATGACATTGAAGTGTGTCAGTAATACCAGTTGCCCTTCCTTTCCTAAGTTTTTCAAGAATTCAGGGTAGATAAGGTCAACTCCTGGTGACTTCTTGTTTTTCAGTTTACTTAATGCTTGTCCCTATTCATGGATATTAAAAGGTGCATTATAAGGGTCCTCGTTATCATGTATGTATTTTGGTTGCTCTACTTTTACATGTTTATTTATTGGTCTTGTTTGTTGTGACATATACTGACAGAACGCCTCTGCTTTATCCTTATCTTCGGTGAGTTGGTCTTCTTTATATATTATTGGCTCCTGTTGTTCTTCCCTCTTTTCTTGGTTACATAGACTGGAGAAGTATCTATGTGCTTTGACACCATCCTTTCTGTAATCTATTTGCTCCACATATTCTTGTAATGCTATTCTCTTGCTTTCCAAAATTTGTCTTTTTAACATGGCTTGTACTCTTCTTAGTTGAATCATGTCTTTCATGTCTTGAGTTTGTTCTGCAGTTTTCCTTGCTTGATCTCTTTGTTGTTTCAGAGTTTGTAGTTGTTCATTCCAGAACGGTTTGTAATTTGTTTGTTTTCCTCTAGTTACCCTTTTTAAAATTCCAAGTGCATTTGGTTTCTCTAGCTTCAGGTTTACATTTCTGTCTGTTATAGTAAAATTTTGTGTCCAGCACCGGAAGGAGACTCTATAGGTTGTCCTGTTTCATGTGATTGAATAAGTTTGTGTGGCATAAGGCTAAATCTGGTCTGGAGAGGCCTCCTCTGTATGAGAGGAAGGTATATGGATCTGCTGCTTCCAGTAGCATCAGCGGGTTGCTGTCTATGTATTCTTCAACTATGTGTCCAACTTTTGTTTGTTGTATTGTAATGCCAGGCTTTATTGGGTGCATTAAAATCTCCCACAATTACTCAGGTACTGTCAACAGTGACTAGATCTAAAAATTTTGTTTTGTTTGTTGGTGGGTTATAGAGAATGATGTACGTGGTCTTGGTGTGATTTTTCCACAGTTCTAGTTGTACCACCTCTATCTTGTCTTCTTTGTCCACTTTTGTGTAAAATTTAAAATTTAGATGTCAGACCTACTTTCACACCAACTATGATGCCTGAAGAGATTTGTCTCTGTCTAGGGAGAGTATATATTTTGTAGCCGTTAATCATGGCTTTGTCCAGTTTTTCGTTGTCTGAGATTGATCCTGCTTCCACCACTGTGAATGCGTCTACATTTTTGTCACTAATTATCTTCTTAAGTTCTAAATATTTATCTTCGGAGAGACCTCCTGCGTTCCAATACAACAAGGTGACGTTGCCCTGAGAAGGACACATTTTCTCCACTCTCCTATCTCTTCTGTTAACTTGCTTTGGCATCTTCGAGTCCGAACGTTTAGCGTGATCCAGGGGGCACGTGTAAGTTTTAATCTTACGGACGCGTTCGGAAGTCACCCCCCTAAAAATGTCTGCCAATTTGAAGTGCTAACTTGTACACCGCCGACCACACACCTGCGCCTCCAGTACGCCAGTACTATTTATAACTCCGTGGTCTAACCTATGAAGATTGCCTAGTGTGCAACAGAATTCACTGTAAAAACAAGGGGTAGATAGACCTCAGCCGCAAACTTTAGGATAGCCGGTCGCACACAACATAATTAATACTTCTAGTCTGGCATGGGTGTGAATCAATTGTGCATTTTTATAAAAAGGTCCAAATTTTTTTATACATGTACTACACACCAAAATAGGTACGTAGTTATTTTTAGACCGGGAGTCCATTTGTCTCCAAATCCATTTACCTATGGTGGCCATATTTAAAGATGGCGTCTATAGTGTAATAAGAAATAAATAAGACTACCACATTTCAACAGAATCCTGGCCAGTAACTGGCCCCTGTTTTTTGGGGGGGAGGGGCGCACATTTTTTACCCACAAACACTACCTATGTATCCTAGTACAATGGGCGACTTAAAGTGCGATCATGAAAGCTGGCACAAATAATCAAAGAAATGTTGCATTATACTTTACATTAGAAACTTGTTAAAAATATTAATTCAAGTTACCAAACGTTTACCAATATCATGAACCACCTTACTTACCTCCTAAGCATGATTTTTTTTAGTGCAAAATTTTATCCCAGTGTGGATTATTTTAATGAAGAATTAAATGATTTGCAATGGATTAAATAAAATCCTATTGGATGAAATCTCATGTTTTGTTTTACATGTCAACCAATGATAGGCCTATTGTTATATGTAAAAAAATCATCATTGTTGCTATTTAAACTATTTTTATTGTTGTAAAAAACAAGCAATTGAGAGTAAATAAATGGCATTTCAGACATTGCTTGTAATTCCCAATTACACATTGAATAGCCTATGTAGAAAGTTAATTTAAAGATTGTTGATATTTAAAAAAATTAAAATATTGGCCGATATTGCCTGCTGTTTAAGACACGATTCCACTGTGCCATCTTTGCATGAGCAAAACAGCAACTAAAACGTTCTGATTTTCATAGTTAGCGAGTGTATGTATCAGCTGTAGAAGCGTCATTGCGTGTGCTGCTATCTCACGGGGAACATGAATGCTAACTTTACTAGCTAGTAGCTATACCCTGGAATGAGTGCTGCTGCAAGTAGCAACTTGATGAACCTATTACAAGTGCGGCTAATTGTTACAATTAGGAAAAGGCCAATCGGCTATTTTAGTATGATTGGAGAAGGGTTGACAGGTTGGAAAAGCATAGAGAACATAAAGAACATAAAACCCAGCCTGAAGGGCTGGGGGTGACAAAACTTTTCACCTGCTGATGACAACTGTAGCTAATTTAAAGTTGTTTGTTACCTTAATCCACGACGCGTTTCGTCCTTCTGGGACTCATCAGGCGGATGGTGGCCACTAAAAATCAGCTAACTACATGCAAACAAAACTTACAACACATAACCAAACCTGTGGTAGGGCCACGCAAGAAGTAAATTCTGCATGCATGTTGTCATCATCAGCAAGGTTACTTCACACACTACAGTGAAACCTCTATCCATAGTTTCTCAAACTACTGTTTTCCTGCATCTATAGTGTTTTTTATGCACTCCCATAATAAGCTTTATTGTTATTTTCTATTTGATCCATAGTTTTTCCGGATCCATAGTTTTTTTCAAGTACTCCCCTGAAAAACGATGCATAGAGGTTTCACTGTATTCATACTGGGGCACACAGTCAGCACAGACAGTAAGGGGGCTTCCCTCCCAACTCTTGAACTTGTAGGACGTCCTACACGCTAGCCGCCGGATTGGGGGAGGACGTGTTAAGTAGGGGTGGGATAAATCGGTTCATTAGCTAATCGATTAATTGGTGATATTAACCTTGCTTAACCGATAAACTGAAATCCCTAATGAGAGGGAGGGGGGGGGGGGATTTTTTATATTTATTACCGGTTCAGTTAAGAATGCTGTGCTTATCAGTTGGCCCGCTGCCAACCGCGGCGTTCCCCATTCCTTTTCTTACGTAATGGAGCTAAGCTCTTAACAGGCAACATGACCTTCATAAAAAATACTACCATTGACGTGGCCCAGTTTATTTCTCCATGAACAGCACGGCGCAAAAGAATTGTGATAAACTCACGACTGGATTAAATAAAGATCGTGGCTGGAACAGAAGCACGTAATCTTGTCTTGACAATGATAGAATAAAATTTGGTTACAATACCATAGATAAGCACAGCAGTAATCTCTAGCTGGAATACGTCTTGATGATATAGGCGCTCCACGCTAAGAAAGCAGATGCGCGCGCTTTCGACGGGCCAATCAGAGATCATTATTTTAAATTGGGGCCTGCTGAATGGCTACAATTCACCCGTTAAAAGCGCGCGCAACTGCTTTCTTAGCGTGGAGCGCCTATAAATGTGAACAGAGGTCGTAGCTATATCCACTGTCACTGTCACATGACCTTAATAATAATACAGCACTTGACAGTGACACCACTTATACTTGCCCGACGCTCGCGACATCCCATATCAACGCCCCCCCCCCCCTCACCAAGCTGGCGAGTAGCTAGACAGATCGGTCTTCCTTTGACCGTTCGTTTCGTAATATAATATGTGAAATAAAACTAATTTGTCATCAGTAGGCCTGCCATTAACATTGTCAATAACATACTCTGCTACCAGCTGACAGCTGCAGTACACTACATTTGAAAAACATGGTTTTTTCACTTTATGTGTTGTTAACACGGGCCATTGTTGGATGAGCGTAGCGAGCGAAGCGAAGATTTCATTCCACTACACTGGAGAAAAAAACCTGGAACTTTTTCTTTTTTTTCTGTTTGTATTATTGTGTGTTTGTTAACACGATTCCGGCTAAACCGATACTCCAATTGCGATGAAATTTTAATCTTCGAAATCTCTGAACTTAGAACTGCCACATTTTTTAGCGCAATTGAAAAATTATTTCTTATGAAAATTGCAATTTTACAATTTTTTTTGATTTTTAAAAACTTTCTTCGACTTATATAACATCTACGTTCTTTATTCGATTGTAATAATTTCTTCACAGAACCTTAACTTTATGAATTAATATATTCGTGTGAAATTTGAGCGCAATCGAAAAAGTACTTCTCATGAAAACCGCAATTTTACGATTTTCTTAGATTTAAAAAAATTTCTTCCACTTACAACACCTAGGCCTACATGCTTTATCTGATTGTAATGATTTTTTCACAGAGCCTTAACTTTATGAATTCATATATTCGTGTGACATTTGAGCACAATTGAAAAATTATTTCGCGTGAAAATCGCAATTTTACGATTTTTTCTATTTTTGATTTACAACACCTACATGCTTTATCGGATTGTAATGATTTTTTCACAGAACCTTAATTATATGAATTCATATAATCGTATGAAATTTGAGCGCAATCGAAAAATTATTTCTTGTGAAAATCGCAATTTTACGCTTTTTTTGTTTTTAAAAAATTACGCTCATCCAACGCGCCTGAAAAAGCGTTTGTGAAGCTTCCTAGTTATGCTCACGGTTAACAGGCGCAGACAAATCACAAACCGTTTTTCAACCATGAGCGGTTAACCGGTTAAGGATCCCACCCCTAGAAAGGCGTCTCACCTGAGAGGGTAATGACATAGTATTAGTCGTAGTGGAACTGTTTCCATTTACAAATACACGAATATTTACAAGATTATACAATAACAAATATATCTTTATTCATTATTCTGTAATACTAGGAAGCTTCGCAAACGCTTTTTCAGGCGCGTTGTTGGATGAGCGTAATTGTTTAAAAACGAAAAAAAAGCGTAAAATTGAAATTTTCATAAGAAATAATTATACGCTAAAATTTCACGCGAATATATTAATTCATAAAATTAAGGTTCTGTAAAAAAAATTATTACAATCGGATAAAGCATGTAGATATTATAAGTCGAAGAAATTTTAAAAATAAAAATAAAAATCGTAAAATTGCAATTATCATGAGAAATAATTTTTTGATTGCGCTCAAATTTCACACGAATATATTAATTCGTAAAATTAAGGTTCTGTAAAAAAATCATTACAATCGGATAAAGCATGTAGGTGTTATTATGAGTCGAGGAAATTTTAAAAATCGAAAAAAAATTATAAAATTCCGATTTTCATAAGAAATAATTTTCGATTGCGCTCAAATTTCACACGAATATATTAATCTGAAAATTAAGGTTCTGTGAAAAAATCATTACATTCGGATATTTCATGTAGGTGTTATAAGTCGAAGAAATTTTTTAAAAACCGAAAAAAATCGTAAAATTGCGATTTTCATAAGAAATAATTTTTCGATTGCGCTCAAAAACGTGGCAGTTCTAAGTTCAGAGATTTCGAAGGTCTCCAGAAAATTTCATCGCAATTGGAGTATCGGTTTTGCCGGAATCGGCTAACAGACAGACAAAAATACAAAAAGAAAGGAAAAAAAGAAGAAAAAAAAACATTCCGGATTTTTTTCTCCAGTGTAGTGAAATGGAATCTTCGCTTCGCTCGCTACGCTCATCCAATAATTTATTCAGTGACTGTGAATGTTTTGTATGAATTCGAGTCATAATTATTTGGATGAGCGTAGCGAGCATGGCGAAGATTCCATTTCACTACACCGGAGAAAAAAATCCGGATTTTCCCCCCTTTTTCCGTATTTTTGTGTGTTTGTTAACACAATTGCGGCTAAACCGATACTCCAATTGCGGTGAAATTTTCTGGAGGCCTTCAAAATCTCTGAACTTGGAACTGCCACGTTTTTGAGCGCAATCGAAACATTATTTCTCGTAAAATCGTAATTCAATTTGCGAGTGAATTAACAAAGCTACGGAAAGGAAAGTGATCAGGCGAATCTGAAGAACTATTTTTGACGAATGGCGCTACCGAAATAAAGTTTGACACGATCATATCTTATGATATAAAATTCAGGGATACGGGTCCTAGTGATATGTTACGCGGATTTGATTGAGGAACATTATTCAAGATAATAAATCCATAAAAAGTCCCCGTTGGAATATTAAATGAATCCTTTTGGCTTATTGGAAATATAAATTGCAATACTATTCTACAAATGGCGAACAGTTGAGATTTTGTGGCATTGTTAGGCGTGATTTTGTGACCTCAGAGTAGGAACTTTGACCTGAGCTGTGATTGGTTACTGATATAAATCGAAGCTAAATCGAATGGATTGTTATAAAAAGAAAGATGGCGATGTTTACTGATGGTTATGATATCTGTCAAAGTGCTATCTGACTGTGTGTAGGACTTATCGAGTATTTTTACGATTTATTGAGACGATTTATACTCACGAGTAACTAATTGAGTGAGCTACAGAATTACTACAGTAAAATCACGGTAATTAAATATTCGGTGTTTATGAACTTCAAGACAAGGATTTCTACGGAAGGATAACATCGTGGTAGGACAAGACCGGATTATAAGAGATCACTACATGACTGGATCTTCATTGCGTGTTGGTGGGATAAAGCCGGACTGTTCTTCCACGGCATGAGAGCGTGATGCGATTTCCTTGAGCTGACGAGTGATTATTAAATGCCGCTTTGTTTAGGCCTTATATAACCACATTAACCTTCAAAATCACTTTTACAATCTGTCCATATGACATTATTATTGTTTATAAAACATGTATTTGCTAGACAGAATTCAGTGCTGAATAGGTAGGACACATGTTATGTATTCTCCAATTGAGAAAAAGCAACTGTTAACAGGAGAATACAGCCCAATCCATGAATCCGAGACTGCATTGCTTCTTCCTAATTACTATATCACGAGGATCTATTTTATGTTATAAGTTCCTTTCAGTGGTGTCCAGTCCGTGATTCTGTGGAGGTCTCAAGTTTGGAGGGTTTGGTGAGTCGATGTTTGTGTGTATGGTTGATAGGAATTCCCTTGTTAGGTTGATAGTTCAGTATACACATTAGGTAGAGACAAGTATTTAGAAAGGGAGCGTAGCAAGGTCGGTCCCGTTACAAAGCTATCGTTGGAACCAGTGATATTTCATAACAAAATGGATTTAAATGTGTAAAATTTGCAATTTACGGCCTCAAAATCTACGGAATACTTATTCTACTGCCATATTTGAGTTCCATATGGTCGATTTAATGGAAAAATGGTGCCACATCGCAAGATTCCCTCAAAATATGATGCTTATTACATTATATAATATAGACTCCAAAGATGGCCGCCACAGGTAAATGGATTGAGAGTCAAATGGACTCCCGGCCTAAAAATGACGATTTTGGTCTCTAGGGGTATACATGTTATTTACAGTGAACTCGGCTATCGTAGAAACCAGTGAAATTTCGTAACAAAAATTGCCTTAAAATGTGTAAAATTTGCAACTTTTGGCCTCAAAATCCACGGAATACTTATTCTGATGCCAAATTTGAGATCCCGATGGTCAATTTAATAGAAAAAATAGTGCCACATGCCAAGATTCTGTTGAAATGTGGTAACTTCTTATTACACTATAGACGCCATCTTTAAAGATTGATGCCATAGGTTAATGGAATGAGAGACTAATGGACTACCGGCCTTAAAATGACGGTTTGGGTGTCTTGTACACCCATAAAAAATTTTGGCTTCTATACCTGTTATTACAGTCAACTCGGCTATTGTAGGAAGTCAGTGAAATTTCTTAACACTAGGCTGCTCCGCGAATGCTTTTTTTAGTCAAGTTGATGAATGAGCTTTTTTAAGTTTTTAGTATGCATGGGATCTCTTTACTTCTTCAAGTTCCATTGCAAAATCATTTTTATTAAATTAGGATAATTTTGATAAAGTAGTACTAATTGCTATGGTAATACCAATTAATAGAATGTAAAATATTTGGAGGCCCGAAGACTTGCTTTTGTTGTAGGTGATTGTTGTCAAGTTTCTATAGTTACTTGTTAATTTTTATACACCTTGAAAAACTTATATTAAAACCTTTATTTCTATATTCTGGCTAACTTTTTCAACTTTTTCTTTCAAAAGGTACTACATCACCATTACCTTAATGTCTATGTAAAATATGAACATTGTAGCCCCACCCGTTTGATCAGAATCGCCCAAAATGTTACAAAAATATCGCATTAAAAATCGGGAAAAATTGAAAAGTATTACAATATTCATGAGAAATATTTCTTCGATTGTACCTACTAGGAAAACGCTTAAGTCCCGCCGCGTTGTTGGATGAGCGTAATTGGTGCATTGAGTTGCCAAGTGTTATGCGGATTTTCTGTTGTTCTGTGAAAAAATCATTACTTAGTTGAAGATTTTTTTTAAATTAATTTAAATTAAATAAAAAATAAGCTTAAATTTTAAATTTTTTTAATTAATCGTAATTTAAAAAAGTAAAAAATCGTAAAATTTTGATTTTCATAAGAAATAATTATTCGATTGTGCTCAAATTTCACACGAATATATTTATTCATAAAATTAAGGTTCTGTGAATGAATCATTACAATCGGATGAAGCATGTAGGTGTTATAAATCAAAGAATTGTAAAAAAAAGGAAAAACCCGTAAAATTTCGATTTTCATGAGAAATAATTTTTCAATTGCGCTCAAATTTCACACGAATACCTAAATTCATAAAATTAAGGTTCTGTGAAAAAATCATTAAAATCGGACAAAGCATGTAGGTGTTATAAGTCGAAGAAATTTTCAAAAAATCGAAAAATATCGTAAAATTGCGATTTTCATGAGAAATAATTTTCCGATTGCGCTCAAAAACGTGGCAGTTCTTCGTTCAGAGATTTCGAAGGTCTCCATAAAATTTCATTGCAATCGGAGTATCGGTTTAGCCGGAATCGTGTTAACAGACAGACAAAAATACAAAAAAAAAGAAAGAAAGAAAGAAAGAAAAAAAAACATTCCGGATTTTTTTCTCCAGTGTAGTGAAATGGAATCTTCGCTTCGCTCGCTACGCTCATCCAAAAAACGTGGCAGGTCTAAGTTCAGAGATTTCGAAGGTCCCCTCCAATTTTTATCAAGATCGCATAATATGCCGTTTGCCCGGTAGAGAGCAAACAAACAGACAAAAAAACAAACAAACAAAAAAAAACACCCCAGCTAATTTTTTGGTGGTCAGTGAAATTGAAGTCTTTGCTTCACTCATCCAAAAATGTCTTTAAAATGTGTAAAATTGGCACTTTACGGACTCGAAATCCACGGAATACTAATTCTCACTAATTCCATATTTGAGTTCCCCGTGGTCGAGTAAATGGAAAAAATGGTGCCATTATATGCCAAGATTCCTCCGAAATTTGATATTTTGATTACACTTTGATGCCATCTTTAAATACAGACGCCATAGGTGAATGGATGCCGAGACGAATGGACTCCCGGTCTAAAAAGGACTGTTTGGGTGCTATATGCATATGTGCATAAAAAAATTGGACCTCTGTACCAAAATGCAAATTTAAGAGAAACACTAAACAAGAACACCCATAAAAATGTGTACACTTTTTCTTATGTACCCTCTCCCACCCCTAGATTATTATATTTAGCTTATTTTTATTTTATTTTTAAGCGAGCGTTTTCATTTGACTCTGCCGGAAAAATTAGTCACTGTTTTTTTTGTTTTTGTTTTGTTTGTTTGTTTGTTTGTATGTCTCGCCATAATGTTCGAACGGAGGCTCGGATCGATTTGAAATTTTGACCATCCGCAAGCTTTGTTCTCGATTGAACACCATTAGTTTTGTGGCAAAATCGTTCAAAAAGTTAAAAAGTTACATTAATAAAGTTAATCGAAAGTTTTTTTTTCAAACTAAACGGCGACAAAATCTGAGGTGGCCAAATCATTTAGAATGTCCGTCCGGTCACGAATATGTTAATTTTATTTTGATCCGATAAGTAGTGTAAATGGAAATTACATTATAACAAAAGTAACGTTGCCATGGCAACGAAAAGACGCGCGAAGTTTCTAATGCACTGCCACCTAGAAGTAATCAAAATACTTTCAAGGAAGCAGTGTATTATTTGTCACCAAAGAGTTTAAATAGTTTTCCCAAGGAGTCAAGGTCCTCTAGATGGCGGTGGATTTTATCCACAAAGTAATGGCAGAGTCGATAAAGAAGTTTCCCCTTTGGGGAGGTCCCCTTACTCCCAAGTCAAAACGGAATCTAACGTTCTGCGCGCTGAGGGCGGCTCAAATGTGAAACTAATGAAAGCACTGCACGCTAAATACGGTCAGTAGATTATCAATATGCAGTGACAATGCAATTAACAAAACAACAGACGAAATGTCAAACTTTAATTTTATTTCAATCATATTAGCCCAGGGCCCTAGCCTTTTAAAACGATTTACTTTTGATTAATTATTGTACTATAAAGTGTTGCGCAGGCGTCACTGACATTTTCGTGCGAAATTAATTGAGATATGGGTTGTTTAAGCCTTACGGACGTAAGTTTAGTCTAGGCCCATGGCCACAATACAGTTTTCAGACGTAAGTACGCCCTAGGCACTCAAATCGAATTCTTGAACAATACATATTGTCGGCCTAGGTCCTAAGCTTAGGTCTACTCCATCAGAAATATCCTCATTAATAAAGAGAGTTTGCTTTATGCCAAAACATTCGCCAACATTCGATCGTATTTAATATTTTGACGTGTCCGCCATTTTTTGTCATCGACTGTTATATACTAGTAGAAAAGTGACGTAGTTTTTTTGAAGTAGTTCCATCAATCGTCACACAGAATCGCGCAGGACGTTAGATTCCAAACGCCAAAAACCGATTTTTTATTTAACCCAGGCCGGTATAGGGAGTTGGAGGACCTCCCCAACGGGGAAACTACTTTATCGACTCTGGTAAAGGTTACACACGGGTTTACTCAAATACCTTGGCAATAATAAATAATTTTGGAAACATGGCCCTGTGGACAGCGAACGTCGCAAATTTTAAAATTTAAAAAAATGTGCAATGTGGGTCAAGCTATAGCACATGCTCGCTTATCAACGCGTCCAACTGAGCGTTTCCTAGTTGTAGTAATGAAGGGAATTGGCAGTGGTGTAGTCAAATTTTTACTTGGGACATTCAGACTTCAGTATTATTTTTTCCCACTACAGAATTTATTCAAACTAGGAGGCGAGCTCTAATGGTGGTTGTCGGGGACCTCTTGCTTGACGACCTCCCCGACAACAACAATGACCATGATAACACGAACGACGACAAAAACCATGATGACCATGACGTAATAGCAGGCGCGGACTGGGTCGAAAAGGCCCGGGATGCCGGCATGTAGTAGGGCCCGAATGAGGTCGCGTAGTAAAGCAGGGGTCTGGGGCGAAGCCCCAGCCGCCGGAGGCAATTTCGCCGAAGGCGAAAATTTTTTTTGGGTGGTTCGTTATATTTTATGGCCTAAAACGCTATTTTAGGACACGATTAACAGGCGCCAACTAAGTAACACTACCCGAGCTCGCAATTCAAATCTCGCGAAAATATATTTGAGGAAGCCTAACAACCAATAGGCCTAATGTAACTCGCAAGTACCAAATTGACACTCGCAAAATAGCTTGGGGGATGAGTGTATACTGGGCATTTTGATTGAATCATGCATAACTTTCCAATGATAATGTGTAAGCGTTAGCTGTAACCTGTAATGAGACGATTCACGGTACTACTTCTACATCCCCCCGCCGGCGCCGGCTGCCCCCCCCCCCACAACCACAACCACCCAACGCCATCCCCTTGCTAGTTGGAACTCTGGCAAACCAAAACCAAAATACTTGCAATCACATCGAAATTTCTTCTCGTAGCGCGGCGGCGAGAAAGTCAATTAGCTAGTCATGATAGTCACTAGTTCCTACTGAAAACTGAAAAGTGAGAACACTGAACAACCATTCTCTTTTGAAGAGCTGCCTAAGGCACCCCATGAGTCATCGTTAATATTATCTAATGTATTTTGTTCGGCAACTCTTTTTCGCAGTAAACAAATATAAATCATGTATATTTTGTCTGAAACTGAAAGTGTAGTGTGTACAAATGTTCCACAGGGGCCCGGAATGTCAAAAGCCCGGGGTGCGATCGCACCCCAGCACCCCCTGCCAGTCCGCGCCTGCGTAATAGCTGAAAGCAGTCCCACAGCTGCTTTTTGGTTTACTATAAGTTGTCTACATCGTTGACCATCTTCGACTCCGCATGGATTTCAACAGTTACTGCACAGTTCATCACAGCAAAGTAATAGAGACTCGTCCTGACTACAGACTTCAGAGCAGTCATTGAAGAACAAAATTCAAAGCGAAATAGTCGTCGGGGATACCGTCCCCTTCCCTTCATGACTTCCCGACAACGATGACAATGACATAACGAACGATGACAAAGACGATGACGACCGCGACGTGAGAAACCCCCCTTCCTCCCCTTACCTGTGGCTGGTTCTGACCAGCATGGGCCCCTCCTCCCCATATCCCCTAGGCTAGAGTGGTGCATTATGACCTAACGGTTGATGCGTCCTTAATCCAAATAAACCAAAAAGGACAAGTTTTGGCGTGATCTTGGTAACCATGGAAACCAGATTCGTTAAAGAATTTTCCCCGGTTTAGCGTCGGTAATCAACCCATGGATCAAACAAAGTGCAATGTTGAATATATACAAATTTTCAGATAAGTTATTATTTGTTGATAATGCATGTTATAATATGTCTACATTTTTATATTTTACATATTATTATTGTGAGGTGTAGGTTCATGCCTCAGGTAAACTATAAGGATATATCAAATTGCTTGGCATGGATTTGACAACATCCAGTTACATACTTTAAGACGGTGGGAACGCTACATTTCTAGAGCGGTGCTCCGTCGAAATTTTTAACACGCGAACATGTAAATGCGTTTCTCTATTAATGTAGTTAATATGATCCAGGTTCTCTAGTCAATCCATGACATTACTAGGTGCGGTGGAGCATACAGCTGTTGTTTTGATACTTGCGATCCTTTTCAGTACATGTAGACCTACA